>APFE030902827.1:0-15327 GCA_000404065.3 Pinus taeda | reverse complement strand
ACTCTACCCTAAGCCTGCCCTACTCCATCCTACCCTGACACAACCTATCATAACCTTAGTACAAGCGAAGATATTATAAATACACAAACCCTGAGAAATGCGAAACATACGAACATGACATGTCAAACACAAAAAAATGTTGTAAATGCATAAACATACAAACCTGTGCGGATAGTGAGCAATGGCAAAATAAATTCACACACTTCAAAGTACATATCAACATGTCATGCACAATCATTGTAAATACTATGCAAAACAAACTCAAAACACAAGCACGGTTACAATCATGAATACACATCAAATTTTGTAAGCACACAAACATTAGGCATCATTGAATTGTTTATTACTCATGCAGAAGTGTAAAAGAAAACACACAAACATTGCACTTCCATTTTTTATCGTCACCCAAATACGTTGCAAATACACAAACATACAAGCATCATGTATCAGTTACACCCTAAAAATGTTGCAAATGCATAAGATACAAGCACATGGAGATACTAAGCATTGGCAAATAAAATTCACACACATTGCAGAGTACATATCAAAATGTCATACACAATCATTGTAAATACACAGGCATACAAATGGAACTAAAACCACAAACATTGCTACAATCATGAATACACAACAAATTTTGATCACCATACACAAAGAATGTTGTAAATGGAAAAACGTACAAATGTCACCCATAAAATTTTGATCATTGCACACAAAATCTTGCAAATATACACATATTGCACATCAAATTTGAATCATCGCATAAAACATGTTGTAGATAGTCATTCCTAAATACACATCAAGTTTTGTAAGCACACAAACATGAGGAATCATTGAATTGTTTATTACTCAAGAAGAATTGTAAAAGCAAACTCACAAACATTGCACTTCCATATTTTATCGTCACCCAAAAATGTTGCAAATACACAAACATACAAGCATCACATATCAGTTACACCCTAAAAATGTTGCAAATGCATAAGATACAAGCACATGGAGATAGTAAGCATTGGCAAATGAAATTCACACACATTGCAGATTGCATATCAAAATGTCATACACAATCATTGAAAATGCACAGCATACAAATGGAACTAAAACCACAAACACTGCTACAATCATGAATACACAACAAATTTTGATCACCGCACACAAAGAATGTTGAAAATACAAAAACATACAAATGTCACCCATCAAATTTTGACCATCGCACACAAAATGTTGCAAATATACACATATCACACATCAAATTTGAATCATCAGAGAAAGCATGTTGTAGATAGTCATTCCTAAATACATATCATGAATACACATCAAGTTTTGTAAGCACACAAACATTAGGCATCACTGAATTGTTTATTACTCCAGAAGAACTGTAAAAGAAAATTCACAAACATTGCACTTCCATTTTTTATCGTCATCCAGAAATGTTGCAAATACACAAACATACAAGCATCACGTATCAGTTACACCCTAAAAATGTTGCAAATGCATAAGATACAAGCACATGGAGATATTAGGCATTGGGAAATGAAATTCACGCACATTGTAGAGTACATATCAAAATGCCATACACAATCATTGTAAATACACAAGCATACAAATGGAACTAAAACCACAAACATTGCTACAATCATGAATACACAACAAATTTTGATCACCGTACACAAAGAATATTGTAAATACAAAAACATACAAATGTCACCCATCAAATTTTGATCATCGCACACAAAATGTTGCAAATATACACATATTGCACATCAAATTTGAATCATGGCAGAAGACATGTTGTAGATAGTCATTCCTAAGGGGGACACACATACACACATTTTAGAACACATATCAACATGCAATTAACATTCATTGTAAATACAAACACTAAATATAACTCAAAGAGCAAACATTGTCATACACAATCATGAACAAAGTAAAAAATGTCAGCGATCATCAAACGCTACATGAAAAGAATATGAATACACATCACTACACAAGCAAGAACTATTTTAATATATTTAAAAATTTAAAATGTGTAAACCATGCATACTAACAATTAAGAAGTTATTAACTTAAAACCTATGATGCTAATTACTTTTAAACATAACCAAAGAGGAAAAGTAAAAACTAAAAAGTGGAAAGGGAGAGAGGATGCACAAGCCCTTAAGAATGACCATGGTTCATTCTCAAGGGCATTGAGAAGGGGCTTTTAGCCCCTTCAAACATAAAAATAATTTTTATTATCATGAGATTTTCAAGAGTAATCACAGAATGAATACATAAATGTTAATTTCTTTTGAAGAGGATCAATGTGTCTTATGTCATGAACATGATGGAGATGTGAATGCTTTGGCCATACACATATATTCCAGTCATTATCTGCAAAAATAATATATTTTAAAAGTCAATGACAATCTATGCTATACATAAATATTTTGCATACAAAACTACTTTGCATAAATTCCTATAACAAAAAATGCACAAATGCTTTATATATATTATTTTTCTTTTATGACGTTTTTTACTCCTAACTGTTAAAATTTAATATTTATGGTTTATCTACCCAGCCAAAAATAAATAAATTTAATATTTGTGGTGTATCTTAAAGCCCATCAATCAGTAAACTGGAGTGGAGTGGAGTGGTCTCCTCCGTGCGTCCATCCCATCCCAGTGGAGAGCCCATCACACCACTAAAAATAAATTACAACAATCAAATCATCAAGGCTGAAAATGAATTACAGCAATCAAATCATCAAATTGATAAAATTCACTAAATTGGGTTATCCAATTAAATTAAAATACCCTCGTGCCCACTCCCACCCGAACCCAATTCCTTTGTGAGAAGAACCTGGACAGGTGTAAAAACAAAACAAAACAATGCCTAATCTGGAATCCTACCACTATTTTTATACTGTCCTGTCGACCTTTAAAGGGAGAGAAATAATCCAGGATAACCATGCCCCGCATAATATACTTTCAGCACAGTACAAGTACAGGTCATGCAACTCTCTGAGTCACGTCATGTGAGAAAAGGAAAAGTATTCAGTTGATATTACTCTGAAATATATGCGTCCTCTGCATAGTTGATACATGCTATAACCGCTTAGCTCTCAACATAACTCCTGCACCACAATATAATACGATTCAATTATTTAATCCTCCCAAATTCTTGGAGATAAGTTACACATTTTATACATACATACATTATCAGACCTGCTTGTTAGCCAAGTTCCATGGCGCTGTTTATCTATCAGCACCATATAGACCTACTTTTTTGGGCTGTGCAAACCAATTTCCATGGGTATCAGAGAATTGAATTGAATTAAAGCGCAACAGCGGGCGGAGGTCAGGTTTTGTGACGGATGGATCTAGCTCTGAGTACCAGGTTGAGGCTGAGGCTGAGTTCCGTCTGTGACGAGAGGCAAGAATTGGTTTGAATTGAGCAGAGCAGGCATTGTGTTAAGAATGGCCCATGCCATTGAAACTGCGAAATGCATTTCAGGGACGTTGGGAACCACCACAGAGAGACCTGCATATATGCAACCACAACCACAGCGAATAAGGTTCACAGTTATGAAGCAGCACCATAATATGACATATGACATAAATATTTATACGCCCATACCGGGAACAGAACGTTACCCATGTGGTCAGAGGTTCAAATCCTGGGTTCAAATCCCGCCAACGAAACGTTACCCAGGAAGTTCAAGCCCTCGTTTCAACTGATTATATTTTGGATGTAATATTTCATAAACCCTCAAAGTTTACTGATAAATGCACATATAAGTGATCTATCGCTGGAATAAATATGGCAGAGGTTCAAGCCCTACTTCAACTGTCTAACTGTCTAACTAATTATATTTCATAAAATCTGAAGGCCACAGGTCAAAATCCCATCGGGTCAGAGGTTCAGACCCTACTTCAACAGTGTAATTAATTATATTTTAGATTCAATATTTCATAAACTCTCAATGTGACCCGAGTTCAAATCCCGGCAACGGAACGTTACCCAGGAGGTCGGAGGTCCAAGCCCTCTATTGGATGTAAGATTTCATAAACTCGCAGGCCGACCCGGGTTCAAATCCCGGCAACGAAACGTCATCCATCAGGTCGGAGGTTGAAGCCCTCCTTCAAGAGTGTAACTAATCATATTTTTGGATTTAATATTTCATAAGCTCTCAAGGTGACCCGGGTTCAACTCCCTGCAACGAAACCTTATTCAGCAGGTCGGACGTTCAAGAGTGTAACTAATTATATTTTGGACGCACAGATCAGTGAACTGCCGCTGGAATAAATCTCAAAGTTTAAATGCACAAAGAGGGCGGTGAACTGTCGTTGGTCGCTAGAATAACTCAGTTTGTTTGAGTGTGTGGCTGTAAATTATACGCAGGACACAGTGAACTGAATCTGAATTACTCGGCTTCTATGCTAATCTCGGTTCTTACATTAATTGAAATGAAATTATTAGTTGCATCTGATGCCTGATTTATTTTTTTAGAATTTAAAATGGGTACTAGCAATTATGGGGCGTATAAATAGCTATGTCATAATGAAGGTTATGATTCATAATTATGCAGGGCCCATCCCAAATCAAATTACAGGGCCAATCCCAGACCAAATTAGTTCCTGCTAATCTCACTCATCATTTTGTTGATCATGTATATATTTGAATATATGTATAACCAGAAAGATGCAAAGAAATTTACCTACTCTACCTGGATTCAATCCTTCCGCACACCTGTGGATTCGAAAACTGATGCAGGTACCAATACCAATTCATATTTAAGCTAGCTTAGCCGAGCAATTCAATAATACTTCTTGAACAGACAAAATTCATATTAAACCCTGTAATGTATGTATGCCGTCACTTACTAAGCTAACCTAAAATCTATACCAAGATTGAAAAAAAGAAACCCAATGAAAAGAAAACAGATCTTACCTGCCAGGATCGAGAAAGATGCAGGTGGATATCTCCTCATATATCTGCCTGGGATTGAACCCTTTCGCTCCTCCTCCTGCTCCTGCTCCTGCTCCTGCTGATTAAAAATTGAATTGAATAGATGTCATGTTTACCCTCTCCTCCTCCCAGTACCTCGCAACACAACAACACATACCAGACCAGACCATACCAGACAAAACCAGAACACACAAAACTCATACCAGACATGACATGGAGCTCCAAGACAAGACTAGACTCAGCCCAGCGCAGGTAGTAGGAGGAGGAGATTCGGAAAAGGTGGAGATTGGGAGAAGGATTGGAAATTAAATATTGCTGGTTGGATTCAACGGCCCTGCTTTTCTTGACTGCCACCTCTGCAAAAAAACACTTCTCTCACGGCCACCTCTGCAACGGTCGTGCTTTTCTTGACTGCAAAAAACCACTTCTCTTCACTGCCACCTCTACAAATGCACGTTGTGGGGAGATATGGAAAAAGCATCTTGGATTGCGAGTCGGCAGCCACATCAACAAGTCTTTTAACTATTCACTGGTTGCAATAATTTCCGGAATTTCAACTTTGTTAAACGCACCGTATCGCATTTGAAAAGTGATTATATATATCAAATAATGGTTAAATTTCGGGATCTGCCAAAAATATTTTATTTTAATAAAAATAAAATATTATTTATTTTATTTGCGCTTATTTTTATGTTTTAAGCATACTATCCATATTAATTATAGAAATTTATAATTTAATAAAAAATTATATTTTCGGTAAGTACAATAAAAGTTTTTAATTTATCTTTTGGAATTGAATTGTCCTCAAAATGAGAGAGTGCTCCCAACCAATTAAGTTACCAACTCTAGAAGAGTTGGATTTGGAATTAAATTAATTATGAATAAGGTATTTTAAAATTCAAAATATATCATGTTGTTGTTATTATTATTATTTTTAATTTTTTATATCTAGATTTTCTTTTAGCAATAGTAATATTTTCAAACAAAACAAATTTGACCAGGCTTTTTTCATAGTGAGTTTGGGATTCAACATTAAATATATGATAATTGATCATCCTCTTTGATAAAATAATTTAAACCATTACAACTCACATCTTAATTCTCCGTCTATTCAATCATTTTGGGAAGGATGGAGTTCAAAACTATTTAGATTTCAATATAAGGAAAACATTCGAGACTAAATTTAATTCATATACTCTCTCTCTCTCTCTCTCTCTCTCTTCAAAAAAACCATATTAAAAATGCTTCACCCAAATTTTATATAATAAAAACATGCATCTTAAAAATCACCAAAACTCTAAAAACTTTAAAAATCCTTAGAAATTATCAAAATTAAGAGATATTGGCAAGTTATACACTATTTTCTCGTCTTGTTTTATGACTTCACGACATGAGGAAACGTGAACAAGGAAGGAGCACCAATAGATTGAGATAAAGAATACGAGAGTCTCATTTACTCATTTACAAAGGAGAGATATGATGCAAACCAACAATAGAAGAAGAGAACACAAAAGTTTAGAGTGTGTTAATTGCACAAGCACAAAGATTGTAAACATTATAAAGAAAAGGAAAAAAGACGAGTCTAGATTAATTGGAGATGAGTTAAGGAAGAGAACATTGGGTCGATGGGCTCCCAGTGGAAGAAGGATTTTGATAAGAGGGAATTATAGTGGGGAAAAGAGACCATCAACAAAGTGATTCATGGCAACTAGGTAAAGCTACATAAATGCATGCCTTAAGGGAAAGGGAATGTCGATATGTAATTGGAGGGAAAACCCAATTTTACAAAGTGACATCAAATGATGAGAAATCATTATGAGATTAGACAAGCCATGATGGTATCAAGAAGGAAACATAATGCTAAATGGTGATAGGAAAGAAGTTATGTTGAAGAATAGATTGAACATGACTAATAGTGGACGTGTAAAAGCATTGTGATAATGTACCACCAATACCAACTGAGATAGAAAAAGCTACATGTGGATCAAGGGCTAACAAGTCAAAGATTTATTACATCCTAGAGAATAGTATCATATAACTTGAATCGAGATGGGAGATTGTACATATCATTGTTGTTTCCAGGAAGAAAAGGTGAGTAATGGATCACATGCAAAGGCAATTATGTAAATCCACTTGAACATGGAATATGGATTGATGTTGATGTGGATATAAAGTTATAACATGAAGGAGAGAATCAGAATAGCAACCATGAAAAATAATTGTTGCAAACCAAGTATGGAACATTTCGAGGAAGCATAATGAACCTTAGGTGGAGATCTCAATGACGGAATTAATTTCAATTATTTTATGTGAGAGCCTATGTTGGCTATAAGAATCAAAGAGATAGACTCATGGTAAGTTTGATAGAGATAGAATCTAAATGTAGAATTTTGTCGGTAGATGTATGCATCAAGTAGTGTGATAGGAAGATGATATAAAGGTTGAGATGTCTAACAGTGAGCCACAATGCTTGTAACAACATTTCTATGATAATATATGAACAACACGTTCTTTCTTATTATGGCAATTTCCTTGGATTGTGATATATATGTATAATAATTTTCTTCTATCTAAAATAAAATGAGACAAACATGTATAGAACCTTACCTATCAAGATCAATCATAAAATAAAGTTATTCAAAATAAGTATCTTAGTGGTCAAGATTTAAAGAATCTTTTTCCATTATTAATTATACCCCAATCAAACCTCATTTTAACAAAATCTTTTTCATTCCTAGAACAAAATAATCCCTCACTTAAACAAAAATAAGGATTAGACATATAAGAAGACAAATATTGAGGCATTGATTGGTTAAGCATCCTTAAAGGTAATGCCATGTATGATATTTTCCATAAAGTTGTGGCTCACTCTGTATTTCTCTATATCGATTGTTGAGTTCTATTCAAATTTCCAAAAACATTAAGGTCTAGTATAGGAAACCCTTAATTAAATATCATATGATGGCACTGTGATATAATGAAAAGTTCAGGATGTTTCATATTAATTATAACATGAGTGTATGGGAGGCAAAGTCCTTGTAATCCTTACAACTATTTTTGGATATCAAAATTTTGATGGAAATTTTGTTGATATATCTAACAATTTACTTGTATTAATTAAATATGTGAAGATGCATATAGAGAGAAAAAGTAAGTGTGTGTGTCTTTGTGCATGTGCACTTATAATATATATATGACGAAAATATAGATATTAGTTGTATTAAATATAGTTTTTTATTTTTTTATTTTTTTGTTGTGGTTCACCGACACCCTGGTCAGTGGGTGGTGGTTACGTCCACGAAAAAATCTGGGCCGATCGACCCCAAAGGGAATCTAGCCCCGCGGCCCGCTAGCTAGGCCTAACCCCAAGGGCTTCGGGGAGCATGGACCCTGTGACCTCCCGAATGGCGAGGCACCGATTTTGACCAACTAAGTTAATCCTTGGGGCTTATACACACACACACACACATTTAATTGTATTAAGTAAATATGTATGTTGAGGTTTTCCATTACACCAAAACCTGCACGTAGTAGTAAACTTCCAAACCCTTGTCATTACCTTTAGTGGGTGGTTAGTCCCATGTTCCTAAGGTGGTGGTTATTCCACCTAATCGATTCATAATGAGGTTAGTGTGACAATCACTCCAACATCCCCCCTCAAATGCAACTCGAGGAATTGAACCTCTTCCATGGCCCTTATACCATGTCGAGGTTTTTTGAAACACCAAAAAACAAAGGCAATAGTAAACCTTAAAAACCTAACCATTACGTTGAGTGGGTGATTAGTCCCATGTTCCCATTGTGGCAGTTAGTTCTCCTACCCCCAACCTTACCACTACCTTGAGTGGGAAATTAATCCCATGTTTATAGGTGTGGTGAAGTAAAATTATAATTGCGGACATGAACGAATTCCTCTACCCCGATAATGGGTCTAGCCACAACATATACATTCTATGGAAGATTTCCTTAGGTTAGAATCAATCAAGAGGGCCTACCTCTTGGTCGCTTATCATGCTTGATGATGTCCTTTCTTGCTCACTCCAGCTATCTCTCGCTTCCTTCGTCAAGCTCTTAAAACAAGTATACGACAACAACACACAAACATAATAATAGACAAATTGTAATTAAACCTACTTAACAAGTCAAGAAACATTAAGCCATGAATATATAATATTACAAAACATGTAGGAAATCTATCGATGGTTGCATATATTAATATCAAAGAGAGATTACAACCATTTATCTTGACGTTGCAGTCCTCCTTTGACAAGACCAGGTTCCCACACACCTCTACTAGCATTCCATGATGGCCTCAATCAACAATAGTTTTAAAGCTCTTCTTGTTAGGCTTCACTCCAAACCAAAACACACTTCTCCCTCGCACAACTAGATAGTTACAACTAGTAATAGCTTGCTTGTCTACTCAAACCAAAATTCTGCCACTATAACACCAGGACTAGCTTGTGTTTAGGAAGAAGGGAGGTTTATATAGGAAATATGAATGGGAGATGGATCCTCTTCTCGCGGGAGAAGGACTTATCCCCTGAGGTAGTTCCATCATTATAGGGGAAAGGAGCCCAAACTGACATCCTCGACCCCATCTGTTGAAAATAGCAACAAGAAATGATAAAAATAGAATCCATAATATTACAATTTTAATTTGTCCTTGAATTAAAATTGTGAATCAAAATCGAATTTAGTCTCACCATCTGCTTGGAAATAATTAATTAATTTGTTATGGATTAATTAGTTGGATAAATTCAAGTTAGAAATCTTTCTGAAGTCATGCAACAGTTATTACTAAAATAAAGGAGATTATCCCTTAATTAAGGAGACAAAGGGATTATGACTGTATACCATGAGTCACTCTGTAGTGATATGGCCGATAACCACTTTTCCCATCTCATTGGACAAATGAGAGGTACTTCCCAAGAGTCTCGGACAGTAAGGGTATGATGTATGTTGGGGCAATCACAGGAGAAGGTGAACCACTCAGCCTACTCATAGGAGAAGATGAACCACTCATCCTATGCATATGACATCAACCATAGGGGAAGGTGAACCACTCACCCTATTCTCAAATATTTTCCTCCATAGGGGAAGGTGGAACACTCACCTTGTGCTCAATCATATTGGGGTATATATACTCCATAAGGGAAGTTGAACCACTCACCTTGTGCTCATATAGCTCAAAGAAGTACCCCATGCCCCTAGGAGCTCCCAAAGCTCAATGTCCAACTCAAGAGTGACCCTCATGGGAGGGCCTTTCCACGACTCCAAACCTCTCTTAGAAGGCTAAGAACTTGGCCTTCCCCAAGGGCTTTGTGTAAATGTCAGCAACTTGTTCATCAGTCCTGATGTGATGGAGCCTTATTGCTCCCCATTGTATTATATCCTGGATAAAATGGAACCTGATATCAATATGCTATGAGCGGTCGTGGAACATGGGGTTCTATGAAAGGTGAATCCCACTTTTGGTTATTGCAATAAATGACAGTGGTATCCAAAACATGCTCAAATAACTCACAAAAGAGATTCCTCAACCAAAACCTTCCTTGTAATCTTAGGAAGACTGTCTCAGTTCATTATCCCTGAAGCAGACCCCTTTCAGCCTAAGTTTCTAGGTCGTCGAGGGTCAGAAGTTATCCCTCCCACGGAGATGGTCGAGTTAACATTAGCCCTAGCGGAGTCTTCGCTCTGTCCCTATGTTGCACCCGCGCCGACCCAGATTTGGCAAGTTTTTTAAACAACTCGTCGAAACTTCAAGATGAAATTGCTTCATGGGCGGTCCTAGGGCTAGTTGTTGGGTCAGTTGAGCTCGCCTCTCTCCTCTGGGATAGTTGTTCCACCATTTGTGCAACCTCCCTAAGAGATAAGCTCTTCCTCCCATCTCTTATGGAACCTTTCCCTCCTATACATGTCTCCTCCATGAATGAGATCAGTTAGCTTGGAGCAAGCTTGGAGGTAGCTTGGATGTAACTGGATAATAGCTAGATGTAAGTTGATAGTTTCAGGTTACTAAGAGTGGAGTAGAGGTAGAGAGTGTTATTGGAGTGTGGAAGTAGCCTCATATGTATTTTGTCTTGATATTGTTTGAGGAGAGTTGATTTGAGAACTTTCTAGCATCAACCTTTCGAACTGAAGAGAGATTCATTTGTTCCCTTGGGAGATGGTTCAGAAGTAAATGCTTATGGAGACATACCGATGGAAACCTTCGAGGAGACTTACGACATGAAGGTTCGGTTGTAATTTTTACTTTGATTTATATTAATACAAATCAATAGCTTGTTTCCTATATCGCATGTTGAAATTGTATGTCGATAGCTTGAGGTTCCTTGACTCTTCAAGTAGATTGTTTAGTTGTTTCCTATTACATTCGTGGTGTTTCTCTACATGTTGTTGTCAAGTACAAGTGATTAGAAGAACAAGAGCTAGAATGACACGACGAGGACTTCATCGAACATCGATCTGAAGATAGGCCTTCATAACACCATCTTTCTAAGGAAATTTTCTTTGGTATTGTCTTTGCGGTGACTAGACCCACTCTAGGGCTAGAGGGGTTCCCTCTGTCCGCAGAGGGAACTTCCCTGTGTCACACCTACCACCCCTTAAAATTAAATTTAACTATTATAATAATACATAATATTGTAATTAGATTAAAAAGGAAAAATAAAATAATATACATTAAACAATTTCCAATTTCCCTTAAGAAAGATATTATACATTTTTTAATTATATATGTAAAATATTTAAATAAAAAATGTTTTATTTATATTGAACTATGTTTGTGATTGATGGCATACATATTCATTGTAAACACAAACATTAAATAAAACTCAAACATCAAACATTACCATACACAATCACAAACATAGTACAAAAATGCCATCAATCATAAAATAACATGAATACAGAAACAAGAGTTGTTTTAATGCATTTAAATATTACATACTAAAAACTAAGAAGTGGAAAAGGAGAGAGGATGCACAAGCCTTTAAGAACAACCATAGTTCATTTTCAAGGGCATTGAGAAGGGGCTTTTTAGCCTCTTCAAACAAAAAATAATTTTTTTATTATGAGATTTTCAAGAGTAATTACATAATGAATAAATAAATGCTAATTTCTGTCATGAACATGGGGGGGATGTAAATGCTTTGTCCATACATATATATTCCGGTCATTCTCTGCAAAAAATAATATCTCTTAAAAGTCAGTGACAATAAAAAAAATATACATAATCTATTCTTACCTCACAAAACTATCCTTTTTCTTTTTCATTTCTATTTCTAAATTTAACATTTATTTACGATTTATTTAACAAAAACTTTGAAAAGAAAAACAAAAACAAAAACAAATTGACACTTGCCTATCCTAAAGCCCATCAATCACGGAAGGAGTAGCATCCTAAATCCCATCAATTAGTTGGCCTGCTCCTTGCATCCATTCCTGTGGAGAAGCTGAAAATAAACCTACAACAATCAAATCAAACTAATAAAGTTCGCTGGCGTGGGGTTATCCCATTTTTAATGTATAACATGATGAAAAATAAGAAAATATACCCATATTTGCATGATAGATGACTAGATCGAGTGGACTGCGGCTGGGAAGGATATAGAAAACACACAGTGGTCAGGTCAGACATTTTGATTTGTGATTCCCATAAAATCAGATGAAGTTGCTGCTCGCTCGCTCGCTGACATGCCTTTTCCTTTGAGCTTTTTGTACGGAATTTGTTCTACGCACAGGGTCGGGGTCGGTCCCACTAGAGTACAGGTAGGGCGTAGGGCATATATATATGTATATATAAATTTGGGATGGGAATACCGGCACGAGCTCCACCCCCTCCACTCCACACTGCTCATCTGCTCCATGTAACACTCCACATCTTCTCATCTTCTCCATATAACACTCCACGCTGCTCTGATTATATTATGACTCCTTAGACTCCTATATATAGAAAGGAGGTATTTGCATTTGTATCATCTAAGAATTTTTCATTTGTGTAATGTAAAGGAGGTTGCCCCCTCGAAGAGGTTGAATTCTAAGGCATTCAACTATCTTTTCTATCTTTTTGTGAATTGGTTTCATAACAAAATATCCTTATTGGAAAATTTCACAATGCTTAAATTTCCATCCAATAGCAAAATGGTTCTTTGATTATTTAAAAATGAATTCCATCCAATAGCAAAATGATTATTTGATTATTTAAAAATGAAAGCCACCCTGAAATGTAGACTGAAAGTTGAAATTAAAGAGAGATGTGGGAGGAGAGAAGGAATGAAGATAGTTGTGAGACAAGCGCATTTACAATACCAATCACAAAGAGTATAGATTCATAAAACACTCATTTAGATACTAAATTGAGTCACATGTGATCCACGAAATGAAATTCATTATTGTTTTAGTGAAAGACATTAGTATTTCTAATTCTTAGGCAAACATTAACTTCTTCTTACCCTAATACCTTCATTATTGTTTTAGATACGAATGGAAATTAATGAGATGCTAAATTTAAATTCCATACCACTCTTCATATGTTACCAAAGAAGTTAATCGATTTGAGTTACAACTTCAACATTAATTTTAGCTTCTATTGGTTCGTAAATTTCAAATGAATCTGAGTCAAAATAATATGAAACTTAATCCAAATTTGAAAACAAACTTTAAGAAATTACAAATTTATGATAAATCAAAGTGGATAAATAATAATAATAATAATAAAACAATGAGAAAAAAAATACACCTTGAATAAAAAAACAAGAATTAAAAGAAAATGAAAATCCAAAAATATTTTAATTTAAAACTGTACTTCAAGTTGAAAGAGAGGGGAGATGTGATGGAGGCCAATGTATGAGTTGGAAAGAAAGATTGTTAAAGAGATAGAGGTCAATATATTCATTAAAAGGAACATTATAAATATTTATAGAAATTCTATTCAAATCATATAAAATTTATTTTAAATTTGAAAAAAAATGTAAAAAAATCAATTTCACCCTATATCATATAAAATTTATTTTAAAATGTAAAAAAAGGTAAAAAAAAAATCAATTTCCCTGTAAATGTGAAAAATTCACAAATTCATTATAAATCAAAGCTGGTAAATAACAATACGAAGAGTTAGTTAATAAAAGAATTGAAAAAACAAAAAAATCTTAAATCGAAAAGACAAAAATACACTAAAAAGCAGGTCAGCTTTCTAAATATATTTGTTTTTATGGGATGGGAGTGGTAACCAATTTTAAAACTTTCCTTTTTGGACGATGTTGGGAACTAATTTTAAAACTTTCCTTGAAAAACCGAAAGAGGAGATGGAGGGCAACGTATCAGTGGGAAAGAGAGCGGATTTGTCATTCCGTGAAAGGGTTGTTACGGGCTAGCGTATTATTGAAAGAAACACAATTAAAATTAAAATATATGGAATCTTTGATAGAAAAATCTGGAATCAAAATTAATAAAAATAAAAATAAAAACATGCCAGTTTTCTAAATATAATTGCTTTTTTAGACGGTGCCAATTTTAAAACTATCCGTTGGAATGGAATGAAAGAGGGGATTTGTGTGTATGTGAAAAGGTTGGTATGGAAGCCAATGTATCGTTGAAAAGAACACTATTTATATTTACATTTACATTTTACTCCAACATTTCAGTCCAAGTCCTATCCTGTACCTCTTGCATGCCCCTCTGATGCACGAGTGTCTGTGCCTGTTTAATGCATGAGTGTGTCTGTGCGCGAATATTTCTGCGCCTATGCATGAATCTTTGTGTGCCTGTGAATCTGAGTTGAGTGAGTGTGAGTCTGTTTGATTCCCGTAACTATCTCATTTGTTTGTATGCCTATGCATGAATCTTTGTGTGCCTCTGCACTAATATTTCTGCACCTATGCATGAATCTTTGTGTGCATGTGCACTAATATTTCTGCGCCTATGCATGAATCTTTGTGTGCCTGTGAATCTGAGTTGAGTGAGTGTAAGTCTTTTTGATTCCCAACTTCAAAGGAAGGGCAGTCCAGCAACCGAACATTCACGGTTCTCTCAATAATGGCTCTGCTCTCTGCCATTAATTTCAGGTACGTATTATCATTAATTTAATTCATTTGTGCTCTGTTTTTCATTTTCCTTAATATCCTTTCAATTCATTTCCGTTATTTTAATGCATGTCCGTGTATCTCAAATCTGATGCAGGGTATTCAAGAGGTTCGATAGAAAACAAAGAATTCCTGAAGCATAATCCATGTTTAGGGATTCAATTACAGGTACAGGTACCCCAATCCCTTCTGTTAATTTCTTCCTGGTCAAACCACAACAAGAATAGGGTATTTTCTTTATTTTTCTCTGCCATCTTCCAATTGAAGAATTCGTAAAGCTTAATCAATGTT
>APFE030902822.1:0-18842 GCA_000404065.3 Pinus taeda | reverse complement strand
GTTTTGAGGCCCTAAATGATATTTATTTGTATTTATTTTTATTTGTATTTATTTATTTATTTATTTTGTTGTTGCAAAATTCATGCGGCAATTATATAAATGTTGGCCTTGGCTATTGCAGTCCTCATAGAGATCTTTCCAAAAAGGTATCATATGCGTCGAACAAATATAATATGACCAAGTTACGACCCTGGGAAGTTGGCTGCCCAACTAACCCCAATGAGGCCCATAAACTCTTGGTGCTACATCTCCTCGGGTTAGGGTTTTGGTTGTTTAGGGTTTTCTCTTATTGTTCAATAGTAAAAAAGGCTCTTGAGCCTCGTTATAACTCAGTGCAAAGGCATGTAGCCACCACATCTCTTCTCAGAGATAAGCTACCATCGCCCAAGCTATCTTATTTATATTCTGTTGTAAGCATAGTTCAATATTTTTCTATTAATTAAATAAAGTGTTTTTCTGCTGCATTTATGTGTTTATGAGTTTATTTGTAAGTTGTTGCATTCTTGTTTAAGTTTAGATCATTACTGGACCAGTCTCTATTGAGAAATAAGCCATATGCTTTTGGGGTGTCCACGATCACAATGTTAATGCATCAATGAACTCATTCGTCGGACGATAATTGGATGATCACATACCAGAGTTCACCAATAGCCGGTACACATGTTTGGTCAATTTGGATGATCTGCACAGTTGTACTTCTCCATTACATATTAATTCGTTTAGTGATGGAGAGTGGCATGACATTGACTGATGCGCCATAGTTAACCAAACAGTTGTGGACATTGAAGTTGAATATTTCAAATGATAACAAAAATGGTGGGAAGAGAGAATTCGTTTCTTCCATGTGAAGCATATTGAGCACAGATGTGAGTGATCTGGGATACTTGCTTGGTCCCTTGCTAGAAGAGCCAACATTATTTGTGGAGGTTTTCCCTAGTGCGTGCAAAAGAATATCCCATTAACCCGTGATCTTGGTTAACTCATATAAAGAAATATTTGCACAAGTCTTCTTCATGTCTTCAACAATATTGTAATCTAAAATGGAGAGACTCACCAAGTTGTTTGGGGGACGAATTGTGTTTGTAGTGCCTGGTGGAGTGTTTTGGAGTTTTCTTCTCATGGACATATCTTTCATTGTAGCTGTGTTCCCATACTTGCTTTTTTTTCCTGTGTTGAGATGGCAAGTGGATCAACTATTCTGAGAAATTGTTTAAATTTTATTTTTGGTAGCTCAAACAGAGAAGGATCCCCTTGAATTCTCAGGTTGTATCAACTGTTCTACTTTGGGCACTCCTTCTCCATGGTTTTTTTCATCTGGGCATCATTAAATCACATTGTTACATGTTAATTACGTGCCTATAACTTGGAGCTTCATCATATGCATCATCCTCTTCGTCATCTTCATCCTCCAACTGAACTTTCTCATTGGATTTAAAATGACCATTCAACCTTGAAGCCATAGCGCTCATAACTCGATTCCATTCTGGACAAGAATTATCTAAATTTTGTTCTTCATGGATTGCGTAATAGTTATCCTCCATAATTTGGTCCACTTGGAACACAACATTGAAGCTCTACGTAGATTTAGCGGGGTGGCTACTGCTGCTACCTGATGTCACATTCTTACTCTGCACAGATCTAGGAGGTATGCTTCTCATAGTTGTCTCGGTCATCTGTTGAATAAGTTTGGCTAATTTAGTTGTCAAGGACTTGAGGAGATCAGCAAGGGTATCAATTTCATTTGATTCCTTTTCCTTACCTTACTGACAACAATATGAGACCTCCTGCATGTGCCTTTGGATTCCTTGTCTGGTTCATCATGTACAATGACTCCAATAACATGCATGTATTTCTCCACATCAATTGCTTCTTCGAATTTTTTTGAAAGTGTTGGTTTGCAACTCGCTTGATGAATTGCGCAATGATGGTCAGAAGTGTAGACATGTAGTAGTCAAATGTGATGGAGTCATGAGGTTTAGCATCTGCAGTGAAATTTTTCAAGATATGATTAAACTTCTGGTTCTTTCTGCTCCATATTAAGACTATCCACCTCTTTTAATAACATGGCAAGGGTTTTGTCCTCAACAAATTTTTGAAGGAAGATTCTCTTGAACATCCCCGAGTTATGGATGGAGTTGATAGGAAGGCTATGGTTCCATACAACTGCTCAGCCATCCAAGGTACATGGAAATAATCTACATGCAACATCATCGTAACATACCTCAAGTATCTATAGATGTAGGTAGAATGTGTCTAGATGGTCTTCAACCTTCACTTTTTTGTGAGGGTCATACTTTGTTAACAACTTCTCTGCATGTCTTGGCATCTTGTGCAAGACACCCCATTAGGGGATTTTTGAGGTCTAAAATGGGCCTCCTAAGAAAAATGTACAACCAAAATAAAATTTATAATAACTAATAGGATTCAAGATTATGATGTAAACCATGGGGGATGATTCACCATTTTTGGAGTAAAAAAGTACAAAGATTAAAAAATAATAAAATAATAAAACTATTTTTTCAACTCGTATTTTCAACTTTTCTCCCTAATATTTTACTCAAATTTTGAGCGGGAGTACTCATTTGCATACTTTTGATGGACCCTACTACACGAAAAATGAGAAATATATGAAAAACGTGATTGCAATCACGTTTTTTCATGTATTTTTGATTTTCCTTGTAGTAGGGTCCATCAAAAGTATGCAACATGGGTACTCCTTGGACGAGGAATCAAATTCTACATCCAATGAGTGTTTCCGCTTGAAATTTGAGTAAAACCATATCGAGATAAGTTGAAAGTATGAGTTGAAAAAATAGTTTTGTCTTTTGTCCTCTAAAATTTGATGATGTAATGTAATCTTATTTTATTATTTCCACTATTATTTTATAATTTCCTGAGGAGGCTCAATTTAGACCTCAAAAATCCCCTAATGTGGAGTGCCAATGGGCCCTGTGTCATCCATTCCAGATTTTGATCAACCATATTGTCCTCTTGTTTGTCCACCTCCTCTTCTTCTAAATGTGATGGTTCAACCTTTGAATCTATTTGTTCGTCTACGCCTCCACCTCCTTCAAAGCACAAGAGTAAATTGTTAACTTATTCTCCTTCTAAGAAAATAGGAGGTTCCTCTTCATTCTTAACAACTTCTTCTAGATCTTCAAGAGTGGTGAGGATTACTTCTTAAACAAATGAGACTACCATTCCTATGGGTGTAATCTTTTGCTTCCTTTGCAAAGAGGGCAGAGTGCGTACTCTTGGAATCAATCCAATAGCGTTAGAAAACTAACGGGTGATGGGATAGACAACACAGATGCGATGATATGATATTTTATATTCGGGTCTAAGAGGTAAGGAGTAACCAACTTCAGAGTTGTGTGTGGGAGAGAGGGAGTCCCTGTTACTTCTTTGACCAGATGATGGATACGTGGGGTTGAGAGGACATTCAACCATAAACTATTGGCGTCCCTCTTTCTAGCACCATAAATTTTTATGGTGCTAAACCCACCAACATTCAGGGCATATACATGGTATGAAGTCCCAACTAAGCCTCAAACTATTTGGTGTAGGAGACCCATCTGATATGATGGCCCAGTTTCCATTATCTTAGAGCTTTTCCTCAGCTCTTGCTATTAAACACATGAGGGTGTTATTCTTGTAACCTCAAGAAAGCAAGGTCAGTATGCCGGGTGAGTGCGTAATGTAACTTTGTGTCAGGGTTCTCTTATTGTAAGGGAGAGGGTAAAAGTGATCCTCTAGATGAGAGGTAGTACTACCACCCAGGGAGAGACAAATGCGGAAAAAACAAGATTCTCTCTAGCATCTAGTGGAATAGTCCATAGAGGATGCGATAGTTGTTAAAACCAAAGTACAAGGGAAAACAAATACACTGTCCAACGGAGTAGTCAAAATGCAGGTGATGGTTGTTATAACCAAGAAAACATAAGAATGGTCTGTCTAATGTCCGACGGAGTAGTCCACATAGACGAGACAACAATGATAAACAATACAACGCATCTTCAACAATGTAAGTACTAAAATAACTGAAGTAGTTCAACTATCTTAGTACATATTAAGCAAACATGCATTGCAAACGTTTAAAGAATAGTCTTACAAATGGATACAAAACATGCATGAAAAGGTGTTGGCTTGAGATAGGCTCTTGAATTAAGAAAAAGATCCAAGACACATCTGTACACCATACATAACTAGCCCTAGTAGTGGGACATTGGAGCTACTCCTCGCTCCACAAGGAACATACTACAAACTCTCAAGGCTATGTGGGAGGAGCCAAGGTGAAAAGTGCTTTGCTCATACAATGAGGGGGTATATATAGCCAAGGGGGGTAACTGACTCTTGTGACCCTTCGACTTCCCTCATGACTGTTTGAATTCCTATGAATTTTCGACTTACATGACTCTTCGACTTCGTATGTGTGTCTCTTGGACTTTCACATTACATTACATTTGATTACAACAAGTATGGCCCATAGTAGTGATGTGGCTAAGACAACCCATGACACAAATCGACATGACACTACTGAAACGTATTCACTGACTGTGGTGTCCATGTTGAGATGCCATGCTATCGAGTGATATGTGTGCTCTCGGTGTATTATGTCTTCACCTCCACGTGACAAAGTGTTTGGGGTCTTCGATGGTTTTGGTCTTTCTTGATGGTGCATGTGTATGTTTCCTTCTCTCTTGCATCTCGATGTGCTTCAGACATTCATTCAACTATGAGTGAGTATTCTAGCATGCACTCCTTCTTCATCTCATTCGTCACTGTGCCGTGTTTCATTAATGTACCAGTTCCTACAATCAGTCATGACGATACAACATAAAATCCAGAAGTCTCCTAGTCTAGCATGATGCATTGTTTTCCATTTTGGGTGTAGATGATCGGGAGGGAGGACAAGGCACTGAAACTACATAGAACACAGATCAAGCTGGGATGAGAGTATCTAGAGGACTTTCAGGAAAAACTACACAGATTTCACTAGGAGGTAGATTTGTGAGATCCAGGAAAACAATGACAGATGCAAGGTAGAATCCAACTAGGCAGAATTATGCAGTTCTCAGGAGGAAGACAAGGTAGGTTGTCAGGAGGAACTGCTCGGTAATTCTGTGTAGTTTTTACGATGAAGACTAGGCAGTTCATTTGGGGGTCTAGTTGGGAATCTGTGCAGTTTATCCTAGGAAGAGAAAGAAGGTAGCAGGAGGCATTAGCAGAAATTTCTGTGTAGTTTTCTAGAGCAAGGCTTGATTGGGTTGTAGGGAGCTACTAGTCACAACTGTGCAATTTTGAGGGACAATGTCAAACAGGCAGCAGGGGCCTTCCCGACACAACTATGCAATTTCTGGGATGAATACAAAGCAGGGTAGCAGGGAGAGTGCAAGTCAAAACTACAGAAATTTTAGGGACATAACAGAGAAAGCCAGCAAGGGGCCCTGCCAATCAGATCTACACAATTTATTAAAATAGTGTAGCGCTAGGTAGCAAAGGCCTAACTCACATGGCTACACAATTTCTATTGGCAATGCAAGGCAGGTAACTAGGTATGTCTGCACAATTCTAGAGAGCAGTGCAGCCTAGGGTCACAATGTAGTTTAGGTTTTTGGAAAACCAAAGGGAGGCTTGATGAGTGATCTTGCGGGAATTGTAAATTTGATCGGACTTAGGGACAAATTCTGTGCAGTTCTGAGAGACATTCAACTTTCTCACTTCTAGTATTGCACAGTGTAGGATAGCCTAGAGGATAGCCTCAAGCTCTACACAATTTTGGGCAGCAGAGCAGGGTCATTGAGAGTTGCGACTGCATAATGTAGCTCATTTGGGGTCCAGTTGAAGGAGGGTTGTCAATTCGAAAGTTTTTTAGGGAAAATGGCTAAGTGTGAGAGCAAGTGAACTTGTGCATACATGACATTATGATGAAACACTTAACATGACTCGATGACATGACACCTCGAACCAAAAGGACAAACATGTGGTTAGTGAGACTGCCTTAAAGGTTAAGAGAAACAAGTGTGACACTTAAGATAGATATTCGAACGATTGTGATGACACTTACGCGACAATGCTTCAATTTTTTGTGTGAGTACAACCGATGTTCACAGAGAGAAAACAACTCATGCACGCAAACACAAACTTTCAAAACGGTTAGAACAAGATCACAAACATGACACAACAATCAAATGCCAAAAGACGATTGGTGGTCGATTAAGAAAAAGGGTGTAAATACTCGATAAGAGCTCATGGAACGAGCTTGAGTGTTTTCAACCATCAGGGGAAAAACCAAGGAAGGCTCCAAAATTTGGATGCAGTCCAAAAGTTTAGAGGGTCTTGCAGCCACTACAATAGTGTCATATTCCTATAAAGGGGTGTTTTCCAGAGTATAAACTTAGGTTAGGACTCGATCAACTCAAGGAATGGAAGAGATGGTTAAAAATATTAGACAAAATTCAAACTTTCCCTAGGACAGGAATAAAAGCTATGAAGACTTGAAAAGAACAGATGGAGAGTTTTAGGTTGGAGATCATGTCTACTTTAAAGTCAAATCCAAGAAGAGTTCCTTAAACTTAGGGAATTGATCGAAACTGGCCCCTTGATTTTGCATACCCTTTGAAATATTTTCCAAAGTAGGTTCATTGGCTTACCAATTAGCACTACTAGCTTATATTAAAATTCACAATGTATTTCATGTATCCATTTTAAGGAAGTATGCACACTATCTGACTCATTTAATCAGTTGACATGTGGTACAGGTCGAACTAAAAGGATAATTCCAGGACATACCAATGTGAGACTTGGACTAGAGGGAGATTATACTCTGGAATTGAGCCATCACTTATTAAAGTGCAGCGGGAGTACCTAGGACATGAAGAGGCCACCTAGGAGATGGAGGATGAGATGAAAAGGGCATACCCTAAGTTGTTTACTTGAATGTTTATATTGAATAAACACTAGGGATAATGTCATTTTTTTTTGGAGGGGAGATGTAATACCTTGGAGAAACTTAATTTATGATTTATGTTTGTGCTTCTTTTATTTATTTATTCTCCATGGAAAAAAGAGAAAGGACATGTGATGAATAATTATTTATTTCCTGACATGAGAAATAATTTATGGAATTATCTAAATAAATTAAATTCCCTCATAATTATGTTAAGAGACAACAAGGGAGATTAGCCTTTAACTGTTAGGGGAACAATTAACAAAAGTGGTTATGCCTAAAGAGGGCATAGTAGAGAAAGAACTCTCCCTTTTGGTTTTATTTTTTTGTGGTGTGTATAAAAATACACACACACGCACAAGGGGGAAGGGTATGAGGACTGGTATTAGTTACTAGTTATGCCCATTGGAAAGATAATCTTTAGATTTCACAGAAAGAGAGAGATAAGACATACCACCTAAATTGAGATAGGGTGGGAGATAAAAACTCTAAGGTGGATTCTGTGATAGATATTGTGGGAGAGATAGGCAATGTCTATATTACCCTTACCAGTGGGAGATAAAGGCTCATAATCCCAATAAAGGGTTTGCAGGATGTTGAAAAAGGAGAGGAGGGAATCTCTCCAACTCCTCTTAGTTTATTTGACAATTAGAGGAAGAGCTTAGGGGGCACTGACAATAAAATATAGTTCAAGGTTGGGAGTAAATTTATGTCCTTTAGCATAATTTAAGAAGAAACCAAAGACAAGTAGTGTTCTTGGAGGTAAGGGTACTCCTCAGATAATTTGAATGTTGAGGCAATTCATATTTATATAAATACTATGACTATGACATGATTACATGTTGGAAGGAGACAATATAAGTAAGAGGAATTTGTACAATAAATTTTTATTGTCAATTGAAGTTGTTATATCTGATATGAAAGAAAATTTCTATTGGAAAGAGAATATTGCTAGTAAAAAAATGAAAATCTGTAGAAATATGTGTTAGAGATGAGCTAAATACAGTTAAAAAATAAATTTTTGAGACTTGGGTTATTGCTCAGAAGAGAGAGAGTATAAATGAGAATGGTATGTAATATCCTCCCATGATAAGAGCTAGAATAATAAATAATAAACTAATATAGGGAGGAATTTTGGGTGAAGCCCAGGGTGAAATCCCTTGAGAGAATCTAGATGGTATGACTATCATATTTCCTACAGGTTTGGTTGTTGGTTGGAATTAATAGGACTTAGGGACTAACAAAGGTTCTTGGTTACATGTACCTCTATTGCCATGGACTAGAAAAAAAGAAAGAAAGTCTTTATATAGATATATAAATATATTTATATGTCTCAATATATAAGTTATTTTTTAACCAAAAAGATGTATTGAAAAATATATACATTCTCTTGTATTAAATCAAAACAAAACAAAAAATCATTGTAGGTTACACATGCAAGCAGTGGCAAAAAACAAGAATGAAATAAATTAAATACACTATGAGTCTGAAAGAGTATAGAACCATTACAAAAAAGGAAACTAATGAATACATATCCATATATACTTAAGAAGTACATGTAAATACATTTTGGAAAATATTATAAAATATTCCATTAGAAAAAGAGTAATACAAGAAGTCAATTGTAAAAAAGAATTATTAAACATTTGAAAGTTACCATTACAATTTCATCACACATAAAGCCAAAGTGCATGCAAAACATAGATCTATATGTATGTTCAATATCCAAATAGGCACAAAATTTATAGAATGTAATTAAAAGAAATAAGTAATAATTACCTATTGAAATAACAAGTGACCCTTTAGGGTCATTGTTGACTTGGGTTACTCAAAGAATTTAAAATTATTTACAAATTAAATAGTCATTTATACTCTGAGCCTAGGAGGGTCTTTCCATTATACTTAAAGATAGAGAATACCCATAACCATAATCTAAAAAAAATCAAATATGCAGTAATTTTGGAAGTGGTCGTCTGTAATAACCCAATATAATCAATAGAGAGGGCTTAAGTTTCATAGCTAGACAAGACTCACAAGAGCCAAACCAAAAATATAAAGAAGAATATGTGAAACCTTCGGAACTTCCTCAAATACCTTGCAAGAGCCATACCCCAATGTACCTCGCTTGAAATACAGATCAAGTGTTTCGTTAGTAAATTTTAATAAAATGTTTGCAAAAGAAAATAAAGAAATTATTGGAGGGCCATGATATTTTATCTTCAAGAGTCGACGAGAATAGACCCTCCCTTAACCATTCCTGTAAAGGAACACACAGATTAACAATGGAAGACCTTGTAATTATTTTTTAAAGACCCTTACAATATTCCAAGGAAGGTATTAGGCTCACCTTTTGGAAGAAAAACTACTCCAGTAATCATTTCAGGTTTATTCTCAGAGGTCGAATAATAGTCTTCCAGGTTGAACCCTTGGTCGAAGTTCCCAAACTTGAAGGAGAATAAAAATCTCCAGTAGGGATTAAGGTACCCGAAGCCATTTAGACATTTGTCATAGTGCAAATGAGGTCATGATGGTGAGGTTAGGGTAGCTAGTTACCCTAACCAAGTGTTAATAGATCCCCTCTGTATGATTGTAGTGAGAATCAACGGTGATTAAAGTGCCAACAAGTCTCCTCCACCTAGGATGCTATTAATGAAAACCTTATTTGTAGATAATTGGATCAAAAGATTTGTAACCATAAGAAGTGAAAAAGGTAATAACATAGAAATAATTCAATGCACTACTTTTCAAGTTTTCATATGCTAGCCACTATAGAATACTATAGCACATGCATAACCAAATTAACCTGGGTGGGTAAATAAAAATGTTTAAGAGGTATGCCAATATAATCAATACATAGGATGATTTCTATGCGAATAAGTTTGGAATGGGATGCATATGTGAAGTAATGAGATCAATACATAAGTTGTAAGGAATACCACAAAGGTTTTGATAAAATTATTAGTTGTAAGTAAGGCCCCAATATTCATATCGAATATAAATAAACTCCAAAGTTTTATAGTAGGTTATAAAAAGACCATAATGGCTATATAAACCATACAAGTATAATAAATATATATGTACTAACTTCTTGGAAGGACTTCTAGCTATTGACACCTAAATTAAAGCTCGAGCAAAACCCAATGTTTTGTATGGTAAGAAAATAAGAAAGAAAGTGAGTAATAAATAACTGTATATGTAGTTTGTAATATAAAAAGAACTTTCATTTTTATTTGAGATGATAACGTTGGGGACACTTTTGTCTAGATAGAAATAGATTATTAGAGGTGAGAAAAAATATGTAACATAAGAGAAAGAAAAGTATTATATCGAGACAGATGATTTGCAAAAAACATTAAAAATAATAATAAAGGGAGATGTCACACATGAACATATTTCGCACAAGATAAGACCTAAGAAATCTTTGTTATAAGAAGAGCTTCAGCGCAAATCACATGAAAAAGACCTTTGTCGACACGTTTCGAACCAACTAGTGTGGTTCATCATCAGGACAAGTTGAAGAAACAGATCTGGCCTAGCATGTTAAATAGACTGAGCAGAGACTCCAACGACTACTTAATGACTATTTTTGACTCTAGGACCCAGGTTAAAATTATATTAATAAATTTAATATTCTTATTATTTTTATAATATTAAGATTAATAATATATTATTTTATTTCTAGAAATAAGTAAAATTAGGTAAAATGAATAGTATCACAAGTAATTTATTTAATTAAATAACTTTATGTTGTTAATAGAATAATACTAATGGTTGTTGAAAATTATTATTTGTTTGAATGAATTCTTTTGAAGAAATAAATTGGGTTACATAAAATCTATTCTTATTCCAAAAAAATAATAATAATAGGATGTTAGGATAAAATAAGAATAAATGAATAAATATATAATTTTAATGGTAATAAGTTATTAAATTATTAACTAACTATATATATGAATTGTTTATTAAAGGTATGATAATTTGTTTATAAAATTATACTACTTACCAATGATGTAATATCCTATTTTATCTGTTTATAAAATTGTTAAATTTACTAATTAATAATACCAATCTTTACGAGGTTAGATTGAAAAGTAAATGAGAATGTTTATTAAATAATTTAATTAATTTATTGAGATAATATATATATATATATATATATAATATATATATATATATATATATATATATATATATATATATATATATATATATATGAATTATTATATATATATATATATATGAATTATTTTAATCAAATTAAATTGTGATAGAAAAATATTTAGAAAAGCCAAAAAGAGCTGAAAATATATATTTAAAGTGTAGCAATCACACATATAAATAAGAATAAAACTAACATAATTATCATAATTTATATATACCTATAATAATGACCTTATGAATTAAATAATTAACTACCAAAACAGGCAAAGGACCCTCATCAATGAGAAAATCATACTTCTACATAAAATCCGATTAGATTAATGTCTAAAATTAATAATGATCATAAATAAATACAGGAGGAACATAATATAAAGGTCAGAATATGAAGCTGCCAGCGATATATATTTATATACTCGAAAAGATTAGACAATACAAACATGAAGAATGCACCCTGGATGAACAAAGGGGGAAGGAAGAAACCCTAAGATGACAGGGCAGGGATCCAACTTCTACTTACCTTCCAACCATCATCTCTGTTGAGATTGTTGGGTCTTCGCTCAATTTCAATAGCTTCCCTTAACTTGCGATGATGGAATCGATCCACCCTGGCAATGAATTTGGCCTCCTCAATGCAGACATGATGCTTAGTCTTGTCCACATGCTCTGCTAAGGCTGAGGACTTTTTTCTTCCATGCCTCAGGTCTGCTGCATGCTCGCAAATTCTCTGCTGGATGGAGCGCCCTGTTTCCCCTATATAGTGGGTCCCACAAGAGCAAGGAATCAGATAAACACCCTTCATGTCTTTGGGGTTAACATGATCCTTCACCGACCGCAGGGAATTACGTATGGTTCTGAGGGGCCTGAAGGTAGAGGGAATATCAAACTTTCTAAGGATCCGAGCAATCTTGTCTGTGGTCCCTTTGATATAGGGAAGATGGACACCTAGATGGCGTTCCTTAGGCTCTTTCTTAATCAATGCATTTTTAGAGGCTTTAAGGAAAGCCTTCCGCCCTAGGTGGGATCTCTCTCCATCTAGGCTCTCCTTATCCGAAATCCTGAGGGCACGCATAGCTAGGGTGTTAAAAACACCCTAGTTGGAAGGGAGGCTCCTCTATTCTTTTTCTCTAATTAGAAAATGGTCGTGAGTACAAAGAATTATGGCTTGTGGTCAATGGGCTATGATAGTGCACAAGTAATCTCTATGTGCTCTATATCATATCCCACTTGGCTAATTTTGTGCATCCATGGAACAAATTCACTCAAAATAATGGAGCCCATTTTCTTTCGAGTGACCCAGTTATACTACAACCTGATAGCCTACTAGTGGCTAGGTTTGATCACCTAATTTATTAATTAGAGTTACAATATATACTCTTCTAGAGTCTTTTTCATTGTAATAATGTGGCTAGCCCATTTTTCATGAATAATTGGGGATGACATAGCATCCTCTCAAATTATTGTAGTGAAATTCTGAGTGGCATAACTTTCACATATGAAATCTAATTGATGTAATTCATTCACCATTAGAAAGGTCTTTGTGTGTACAATAGGAAAAATTGGTGTGACGCTAAAGCAAAAATTTTTTTCCCTTAAAACAATGTCATTTAACGCCTCAAAATGCTTTGATAATGTTTTAGACCCCAATTTGACAAACTGGGTCCTACTAGTAAAAAGGGTCCTATGGGCTGATTCATCCAATTTTTTCATTTTGAAAGCATCAAGAAGGATGAAAATTTTTATAATGATCAAATCCATATCATAAACTGTGGGTATTCCAATCCCTTTCCTCTGAAATATGATATCTCCTTTCTCCTAGTAGACAATGGTTTGTATTGTTATTTCTTGTGACTAAATTGCTAATGACACAAATTTTATTTTCTTATAACTTCATTCATTATTTTTTGGTTGTCAAATTCAATTTGATTCTATTATAAGGAGGGTAAGCATCAGAGGTCGGTCTTTACCTTTCCCTTTTCTCCCCAAAGGTAGGGTACATACATCAGCAACCTTAAAAATTTGGTGGTGGTGCCATCTATATTCATACTTCCCAGTTTCAAATCATGAAACTCCTTGGCTCTATTATCAATGTATCTTTTACGTAAATATTGTTTCTCAAATATGTCCTTAAAATGTTTCCATTTTGTCTCCTTTTTCTTGATTATATTATAAATTTTTGTATTCTCCAACCAAATATTGGATTCGCCATTCAATTGGTATGTAGTAAGCCTAGCTTTTGGGTTGTTAGAATACTCATAAAGATGAAAATATTTTCCTATATTACTCAACCATGCATTTCTTTTTTCTCTTTAGAATCTCCTTCAAAAATTGATGGCATCAATTTCTTAAATTCCTGTTGTAGTTCTTCTACATTGTTCTTTTTTCTCATAGTGTTTGTTCATTTTGTTCACTATTGTCTAATGATTTAGTGGTCACATTTATTATGTCAGTTTCATTTGACGATTCATTTCCTAGATTAGGAGGATCATTTATTTTTAAATCTTCCTTTTGTTCCTTTGGAATCCTTTCCTTAATATTATAGTTCCACCCATTATTTTTCATTTTTTTTTTTTTTATCATTAGACCTTTTTAACATTGTTTCATTCATCCTCTATTACTCTTCTTACATTTTATATTACTCTACCTACATCCTCAATAGCTGTTTGTTATCCGTTCTATGCTTATTTATTTCCAGTTTGCATCCTTTTAATAATTTCTTAAAGGGCTTACTACATATCTTGGATATCTTGATTCCTAGAGATCGATATTTCAATAGATATCCCTTTTCATGATTCTTTACTTCGATGATGTTTACTCCCTTCATGGCTTCACTACAGAGCCTCTCCTTCTCCCTCCTCAACCCTTTAACATGTAAGAGTTGTAATAAAACTTATTAATTATTCTATTTTTATTTTATTTGTTTATTTTATGTCCATGTAGGTCCAAGTGTTGTAAACTAGTTGTTTGATACCATTTCTGATACCTCTCTTAATAAATCTCCTAATTTTTATTTTTTTTGGTTTTAACAAAACATATAACTTAGCTTATGGGTTGTCTTTATCTAAGTTTATTATTGACTATAGGTTGAATTTTGTTACCTTATAAATTTTGATAAAAAATTCACTCTACCATGTCATTTGGTGACTCATTGAGTCACAATGGGGAAGAGTATATGTTAACCCCACCCTCATATGGTTTTCCCCTTCCCTCAATCGATTTCAACAATGTTTTATTTTCTACTAAAGGGATATGTTTTCGGTGTAGTGTCTCACATGAACTTGTGATTAATTTCTCCTTAATTATCACTATGTTCATGTGCTCAAACATTATTTTAGCTCTTAAATAATTAGCTAATGGTGATTCCCCTTCTTGTCCTAAATGCAATGTTTTCTATGGTCTTAATAGCAACCTTTTGTGTCATTTTGAAAAAAGTTGATTTGAAGCTTAGACATAGGTACCTGACATGTGGAAAATGGATTGGATTCCTGGGTAAGCACATTTCAAAATTAGGGTTTGAACATATCCTTTCAGAGTTAAGGCTCTAGAGTTTTCATTGCTATTGTCCCAATTTTCTTTCTCACTATGTGTATCTTTTTTCTTCATTCCGTTACTAATTTCCCACAATCCATTTCCTTCATTTTATTTTTAGTTTCCCCCTTCCCTCTTATGCATCCTAATGCTCAGATTGTAATCAATGAAAATTGCCCACATCAAGTTTGATTCTTTGTATGAAATATAAAATTAGATTAACATTATCTTTCCTACACTATGTAGAGGATTTGAAAGGAATGGGAAACAATGTAGGTAATGTCTACATTTTTTTCTATCTATTTTTGTTTTCACTTTCATTTCATTTTTCTAAGACACTAAATTATTCTTAGCATGGTTTGGGCAGGAGGTTTGTTATTTGGAGGTGAGTTTCTGATAATGCTAAGATACAAACTAAGGAGGGGATGTATGTCATCCCATGGAACTACTTCCCAAATACTTTCCCTCAATACGATGATGAGAGGATCGTAACTTCCTTCCCCTACTTTGTTTTTCATACATCTCGTTGAATGACTTCTATTTTCACTTATTATAAATGGCCTCATATTTAGTTATCTCTATTTTATATGGTTATTGGGTCTTCATGAGACATTTTTTGTTTGTAATGTAATACCTGGGAGAGGGTTAACACACTAGGACCCCGTTCTTCATACTTATAATATTATTTATTCATTCCCTTGGAGAAATGGAAATACATCATTTAGTTTAATATTTTTCTATGGTTATTTACTAATGGGTTCTTTTGTGAATCCATTTAGCAAGGGAGAGGTTAAGGGTGTCATACCATAGCCTTACGATTATTCCATTATATAATATTAATTCTCTTTGCAATGCTCTAAATGTGTAGAACTTCTAATACAAAATGTATGCATTGTTTATTATTCTCCACACCTTTGAGTTTGGGACCCTATTTGAGTTTTGGTCCCTCACCCACCCCCGCCATATATTTATAATAAAAATAAATTTAGGGTTGTCTTAAAGGAACAATGGCCATGTGTTTCTCACACTATGAATGTGTTTTTCCTTTTCCATTGTGGCTAAAAATCTAGGAATGCATTAAAAGTGTTTTTTGTTTTTGTTTTTCGAGTGAATAGTTACATACTAGGTTTATCCTTGTAAATTCTTTTCTTAGTTATCAACACAACATACCTCATAGGGTAGCCCACCTTTTATAAGAATCTGATGCTTCTAGGTTGTAACTTTCCCTTTACTTTGTGTGCTCATGGATCTATTTTGATTCTTGGAGTTTGCATGGTCTAAATAGGTTCTTGTAGGCAACATGATAGGTTTTACATTTATCCTTAGCTTCCATTCATAAATTTTATTACCAATAGTTCCCTTGTTTTATGATATTCAAGAAACAACAATGATTTTATCCTATGCTATAGTTTTGGCATATACTCTTCTCAATACGCTTGTCACTTATCTCTATAATTTAATCTAATACCTCATATTTGCGTTAAGTCTAGGAGACTATGTAGTCCTTCCGTATGCAATATTCGAGGCCTAGCATATTCTTTCTGGACAAGCAATGAAGGAAGATTTAGAAGTTTATTGACATTCAAGTAATTTTGCTTTGGGTCTATCTAGGTATTTCCTAGTATGCAGGTCATAAAACTAATTCTTTGTTACAGTGTATATTTTTTTTAACCCTTCCCATCAACCATTAAAATTCCCATTAATCTAGTGAACAACCATTTAGATTTAAAAGTTATCCATATTGCTTTTAACCTTGAAAACATGTAGACAATAAGATTGATATGCAATTCTTGGGTGGGATAATAACCTTCTCTTAAAGGTTTTAATTATTGGTAGTAAAGCCTGTAAGATATTCAGTTCTATCAATTTTCTTAAAAAGGCACTAACATTCTAAGCAACCTAATTTTATAAACTTGTGCATGATTTAAGATATCTTACATGTAACATCAATAGTAATGAATTGAAATCACTACTTGAACACATGCATTAAGGATTGGATGAACCAACAACCATATGGATGATACAAATTTATGGGGGATGGTCCATTTGTCTCTAGTAGATCGATAAGACAAATATCTTTACCAACATGCCCCTAAGATTTCGGTTGTGATTTTATAGAGATGAGTTCCTCATGCCTATTTTAGCTCTGTGAATTTTCACTTTCAAGTATTAGATGGTGGTATTCATAGATGCAACCTTAGCCTAACAAATTCACTTATGCTTTCACAGTATGAGACTCCTCCCTCTTCCTCGAGTACTTATAAATTCATGGTTGATCCTTCCTAGCCTCATAACATGTAGAAAAACTCCCACTAACAACTACTTATTTCCTATGACTTGCTCCACCATTAGGCCATATCCCCTTTGTGCTACATGGCCCCTTAAGGTTTGTTGTTTATCCTTCTTCCAAATTTATTTTTAGAGAATCAAGATTCTTCGGCTCTCCATTTGTCTTTCATAGCTTTCCATCAGTCAAGTGAAGCCACCTCATGTAAAATCAAAATCCATACTCATAAACATCACTCATCAAATTGTATCTATTTATTTATTATTACTAAAATAAAACTGTTTGCAATATTCATTACAAAATTATTTTTGAAATTTAAAATTTCGGGACATTACAACCATAATTAAAATAAACATATCTTCAGAAACCAAAAGTTAAAGCAACTTGTGATAATAACGGATAGTAAACTATTTTTGTTTTGTCCTCTTAAACACGTGTAATACCGAAACAAATGTTAGCTAGATAGTTTTTATTAAATAGCTCATTGAAAAACCATCAAATCCCCCAAGAATTCATTACTTGAAATTCCTTTCCTCACGTATGATAACAAAATAAGAAAAATATTAACCCTATAAAATGATTAGCAACATAAATTCATTAAATATAATTTGAATAATCTTTACTTAGCATTGCAGCCTGAGCTAGTGTCATAGGGTGAAATGAAAACCATGCACCTTGTGGAAATAAAGTGACATGAATAATCAAATAAGTGTATTGTTGAAACACTAGTCTACCGATATGGAAATATTTGTCTGCAAAAATCAAGCAATGCTGAATGACAAGTCTCAGATGGTCAAATATTTGATTAGAAAACATCATTCAATTACCTTGTCTCATCCGAGACATCCAATTGTGACTTTGTTACATGTATGGGTCAGAACCATGTTTCTAATGCTTGACATGTAGAAAGTGAACCTGTACACTATCATCATCATTAGTGACTCAGAAAAAAGGGTCTAAAACGTATAGTGGAGGTTGTGAGCTATAATAAATAGGTCCACATGTCATATGATGTGAGGGATCGAGGTTAATATGAGTTATAAGTATGATTAACATTAAACATGTCTTGAGTTTGAGTAGGGCTAGGTGGAAATGATGCAATGTCTAAATAATATCCCAACACATTATTTTATTCTCAAAAGGAAGCCATACCACAAGGCGATGGAATATTATAGAGAGTCAAAACTTGTTTAAATGTTGTGGAAACCAAAGTGAAATCTCATCTCATCCCTTTATATATAGAGAGGATTTTTCTTCAAAAATTAAAAAGAGAATGAACCTTCATTCAAGAATGCCTCTATACCATTTTATTTATGGAAACTATTTAGAAGCATTCACACAAAAAATGACTATATATAAACTCGGAAGTAGAATTCTTGTTTAATAATGATAAAATGTTATCATTTGATCAAATATAAGCCAAAAAAATAATGTCTAAATTTGAAGGTGCACTAAAGTTTATATTTTTAACTACTGTATATTTTTTGTACATTTTCTAATTTTATGATTATGATGATATAATTTTAACCGATTTTATTAGTTATTCGAGACTTTCATAGTTAATCATATATTTAGAGATTTCTGGAATAACATTGTGTAATATGTGTGATATGTCCAAAGTTTTGGATGGTGATTCTATGGTCCCTGGTGGTGGATGGAGTCACCATCCAAAACGTTGGTCATATCACACACATTACACAATATTATTCTATTATTTATTTCCTTTTATTACTATTATTATTATATCTAATATGTTAATACTATTAATAACATAATTACTTGGGGATAATATTATATTGTATTAATTATCTAATTTCATTATGAGTACTCCTATCATCTCTATTCAATTTATATATTATTCATTACAATTATACAATTAATTATTAATATTATTATTAAAATAAATTATTATTCTTTTTT
>APFE030902818.1:0-17030 GCA_000404065.3 Pinus taeda | reverse complement strand
TAATGAAACTTAGTTAAGTTGTGAAATTATTGAAACTACAACCACTTGAAAAATAAAGAATAAAAATAAACTAGTTTAATAATTGATTTGGAAATTGGAGTGAATTTCTTAAATCCCGATGTTTAATAATTTCGCTGCATAACTAAAACAAAAAAAAATGTTAGTAAAAAATCGCTATGGGTTAATATTTGAAATGAATGCATTATTGAATTAACTTATTTACAAAATGTAATATTGTATATTTTAAGCATTAATGATTTAGGCTACATAAATAATCAGATTTTCAAAGGAGTGCCATTTTCAAACCAGTTGACCAAATTAGGCGAAACAAGCGTCAATGGGAAGCTTATAAAAAATCGATTCTAACAAAGCAATCAAAACAAGAATCCAAAGAAAACGAAAAATTAACAAAAACATAGTGCAATAAAAAAATCCAAAAAGGTGTTTAGCCAATTTTTTTTTATAGAAAGGGTCCCCATTTTTTAGCTTGGGAATTGGCCTACCAAATAACAACAGAAGGGACATCCAAAACCCTTAGAAACTCTAAGAAGCAGGTATGGCCTACATTCCCTTTGAGATGCAGTGTTTACACTCTCCATGATTATAAACACGCAGAAAAGTAGGCAGAAAAAATACAAATGCTCAATCTTGCAACCATCCCCAATAGACAATATGATCCTAGAAAAGTTGCCTATAATGTTCTTGAACAAGCCAAACTTACAAAGTTCGATCACGAAAATGATGAATTTGATGACCTCTTTTCCTCAACAGAATCATTATTTCAGGTAAAAACATTGGCCAGGATCATATATAAAGATGAAGGGCTGGAAGAGTTCAATAGGCTCAGAGAACAGAGGTTGCAAACTCTGCCTCTGGACTTATTAGCCACCACCCCAACAATCCAATAAAACGAGCCTGAACAACAAACTGGTGTCAAACCTCCTGCTGTGGAAAAAATTCCCGAGAAAGGAAAGATCCAGAACAGGAGAAAGAACAGGAAAAGGGCAGTGAACACATGGATATAGATACTCAGATCGATCCTAAACTCCTTAAATAATGGCAACAATTTGATTCCATTATAAGCAATCCTGAGAATTCACAGGGTTTTAGTACACTTGAAGTGACAATTGGTCACAAGACAGCGACAAGTACGGTTCCGATTGAAGGAATTAGCAGCCTACCCACCAGCAAATATGTAGAGATAATTCCTAAGGATCCATCAGATGAAATTGTTTTGCAGATAGAAGAAATACCACCATTAGATATCTTTTACAATCCTAAGCATAGGGCTATAGTAAAAAGACAAAGGAAAAAGAGAAGACTTGATCAATCTTCCCTTGTTCCTGCATAGATAGAGATGGCTAATGTGGTATGGAAAGAAGAATTCAATCCTTCCGAAGACCTCACAAAACTTTCTCAGTATGTCGAAGCCTACTCGGCAGCTACTATGGATAAAGCGTCGGAAGTAAGCAATCTACTCAAGGAAAAAGACCAAACAATTATTTCATTGCAGGCACAGGTATCTAAAAGAAAGCAAAGAATAGAACAATTGGAACAACAGTTAGCAGCACAACAACAAGTAAACAATCAATTGAACGAGCAATTGCTCAAGGAGAAATAGAGGATAGACCTAAGCGCAGTGCAGAAACAAAGAGAATTATCTACAACATTGTCCAAGCTCAAGACGATGAATGAACATATGAGTAAAACAAAAGATGACAAAATCACTCAATTATCACAACAGATAGAGAAGTTCAAGAGTTTTCCTCAACCAGCAGAATTCAGGGCCAAGGCTCTCCAGATCAATAAAGCATTGACTAAGCAGCTAAATTTAATATGTCATAATATTTCCCTTGCCGAGTCCCTCTGTGAGATTGCTTCATCAATGATTGACAAATTAGTCGACGCCAGGCAGAATTTGGAACAAGCTGATGAAACTTTAACCAACTTTCTTGCTTGGCAAGAAACCAGTGAAGGCCAAGCTGCAAATCTGCCTAAAATTCTAGAATCACACAAGGAGATTCTTTTCCTAGAATGGCAGTCGTAATTGATGAAATCAGAAAGGGAAACTTCAAGATGCAGATCAGCAACCAGTAATTTAATTGAGTTAATCAATGATACTCTTTATCTGTCTAACTTGATTTCACAGTGCACTCTAAGTAAATTGTCGTCGGCCAAAGCATTGGAACAAACATGCAATCAGGAATTGGAAAAGAGGGAGCGATTATCAGAGGCATCCAAAGTTTAACCTGAGACACCTTTTAGTTCTTCCTAGTTAAACAATACAGTTAAAGGGTAGCACTCAAATGTTTAACCGATGCAATCGGTTACATGATCCCTGAAATTCATGATGCTATGTATTCAACCCAACTGCATTCTCGTCTGAGTCACCCTCTAGAATTACAACCAATGCTTGCTATCTACCAACTCAAACCAAAGGATGATCGACTGACATAGTGAATCATGCTACCGACTGCAAACAGACCTATTTCAGGGAGATCTTCATGATTTGGTTATACCACCTAATAGCATTTTTATTTCATAATTAGTTAGCTTAGATAGTATTTATAGACCTTTTCATGTATTTAGAAAGTGTCCTAAATTTTTGTATAAAACTTGGATCGAGAAGTCACACTATTGTGCTTCCGATATATTTTTTATGAAAATTGGGCCTATATTCTGAATTTTAATGAAGAATGCTTTCATGAGATATGCATTATTGCTTTTTGTGGAAGTGTTTCTAAGTTAGAAGAAGGAATTTGAATGCGATTGATATCGGGAGGGATCCGAATTACATATGGTACTATTATCTATGTCTTTGCTCCATCCTTTATATGAATCAACATTTATTTAATCTTGCTATCACTGGATATATGTATGTGTTTTAACAACAATCCTTATACTTATCACTATTAAATGTTTGAGTGTTATTCTTTCAATCATATTTATGTCATTGATATATGGATAGTGTAATAATGTTTTAATGATTACTTTGTTCAACTACTTGAACAAAGTAATTATCATATGGATGAATGTATTTTTTTACCAATAGAGTCATCTATATGCCTATTTGTAGATAAAGATCATAAAAAGTTACAATAATTTGGAAATTTCCCGGGATAGATTAAGTTGTTTATTGTTTTTGCATTTTAGATTAAATCATCCATCCATTATCATTAGATATAATAGGAAATCAACCACTTATCCATCCTATTTACAAACCATTGGGAAACTGGTCCCATTATATCCAGTCGGAGCCACCACACCAAATGGAAAAGGAGCTGCCTTTAAGGTCCAGACCGGGTGGTTTTCCCCGATGTTGATGCAGCGATTTTTGAGGCATCAACATTTTTGGCACTAGAAGGAGGGCATGAACTATCAATGGTGAGAAAACCTAAATCTACAACCCATTTTGAGAGTAAATCTCTCTCCACCTCACCTCTGAGCTCTCCTTTGCATACTGGAACTCCAGTCTTCAAACGAGAAGAAGAGGAGTCAACTACCACTGCTCAACCCCAACATTCCCCAGAATGATTAACTCCAGAGTCTCCTGAAGTTCAATCTCTTATCCATAAAATTCAAGGCTTTTCAATATCACCATAAAAATCTGAGGTATCACAAGGTAGTGAGACTTCGCAATTCATTCCACCTCACCATCTCACCAGACTTCAGAGTGGGAAACTTGGTATTGAACCTATTGAGTTGCCCCTACCTAAAAGGAAAAGGGCAAGAAAGACAACTGAAGGATCTGATAGTGAGACTATCTCCTCATCATCCATTTCATCTTCTCCAGTGCGAAGTTAGCGATCCACTCCTCCATTACACATTGTTGTTTAACAGGGATCAAGAACTTCAACACCTCAAACCTCAATAGAATATCCTTCCCACACATCTGGAATTTCATCGGCAAAATCATCTAGTATTAGTTCTACAATGGCTCAGGTTCAGAATCCATGGAATAATCCTGGTGCAGTCACGATGCCTACACCATTACATCCATTGCCAGCACACCCTGAAAAATGGTTACCGAAGTTTAATCCAGATGCAGGAATACAAGCCGATGAGCATATTAATAACTTCATGTTGGCAGTTAACTTAAAAGGAGTGACAGAGGAAGATGTTGTTGTTATACTTTTCCCTTATACTTTACAAGGATCAGCTGGGTCTTGGTATTTTTCCCTACCCTTTGGATCTATTACAAGTTGGAACATTTTTCAAGCGCAGTTCCTGACTAAGTATGGTGATGACAAATCCCTAGCAACGCTAATCAATGATCTCTCGAATCTTAGGATAGAATCCAAAGAACCTATAAAGGAGTTCAATTCGTGGTTTAATAAACTCTTTAAAAAGATTCCAACCGCCTCTAAACCAAGTGAGAAAATCAGAAGCGAATGGTATATAACAACCCTACCTTCAAATATAGCTATTTTTGTAGATAGAGCTGCTAAACCAACTTTAGCTGAAAACATGAAAGAGGCGCTTGCAGTAGAGAAATGCATTATTGCTTTAGAAAAAAAGGCTACTATTGAAGATAGAAAATCCAAAAAAGTTTCTTTCAGAGATGATTCAAAGAAGAAAACCCGCAAAGACCCATATGATATGGAGGGTCTTCAAAAAGTTCTCAATACTATGTCAAACGAAATGGTAGAAATCAAAAAACAAGTAGCTGAGACTTCAACAAAAAGGCCATTCAGGAATTTTAAAAAGCCTGAATGAAAACCATCAAATTCCATATCCAATGCAGACTACGATCCCGAAGAGGAAGAAGAAGAAGAAACAACCTTGTCATCTGAAGAACCTGAAGAAGAGGAGACTGTAGAATGTCACGGGATGTGGGATTTTATTTTACCTAATTCCGATATAGAAAACAAATAGGAAGCTTTCCCTGTAACTACCAGGAGTAAAGGTACTCCTGAACCTGTTCAAATAACTTCAAAGAAAAGGAATGCATGTACTACTACTACCAAAGAAAAGGTCCCCAGAAAGAAATCTACAACGAGATCCTCCCAAAATCAACCATCAACTTCAAATCCACCTACAACATCAAAGACATTAGTAGTTACAGATTCTATGGACTACAATATTATTGAAGACATGAAGAAGACAAAGGAAAACATCGCTATGTTTGAGCTTAGCAAGCTCAAACATCAACATAAATTACTTCTTAAAGAATTAAATGATGTACCTTCTTCTCCTCTTCCCAATGCTGTAATGTCTAAAGCTGCTAATAAGTCAAGTAAATTGCCTCCTGGTAGATTAGAAGCTACTGATGTTGTTTTAATCGGAGATAGATCGAATTCTCATACTCCTCCTTTTCTCCTAACCTACGAGATTTATAATAGAAATCTACACAACTGTTTGATTGACTCAGGGGCTTCCTATAATATAATGCCAGCTTCAGTTTGTTCCAAACTGAACATTGAACCCCAAAAGTCCGTAATTCATATTGTACAGTTGGATAGAACTAAGGTTCAGGTTTTAGGAGATATCAACTTAGTTACTATTAGGTTGTCAGTTGATCCAAGAGTGGTTCAGAGAATCGATATTTTAATCGCTGATATACCTAAATTCTATGGCTTGATTTTGAGTAGAGATTGGTCTGAGAAACTCCATGGTTATATTTCCACCGATTGATCTCATATGTGGCTACCTTATAAACGAAATCCAAATCAGATCAAGATTGATCGAGAGAAACACATGACCCATACTGTTACTAAATTCGAACAAGAAAATCAACCAATAGCATTCAATAACAATATTTTGGGGAATTACTCATTCGAATCATTCTTTAGCAATTTCACCGCCCAACCATCACCCTTCTCGATCAATAATTTCACATCTCAAATCAAAATTTTTTCACAAACAGATACATCAAGATGTGTTAATGTTGCTGACAAAACTGTAAATAAAATTGTAGATAATTCTTTATTTTGGTCATTATATTTTGATGGGTCTAAGTCTAGTGAAGGTGCAGGAGTAGGATGCATTTTAGTTAGTCCTGAGGGGGAAAAGAACATGTTATCATGCAGGTTGGAATTTGAATGCACAAACAATACAACGGAATATGAGGCCTTAATTCAAGGACTCTACAAAGCAATTGGTCTTAAAGTCCAATATTTGAAAGTGTTCGGCGATTCAGAAATTGTTATAAAACAAGTTAGAAATACAATTCATTGCCTTTCTAGTCACCTTAAACACTATCAGTCTTTGGTGCAGGATCTTATATCTCAATTTTTAGCATTCAATATTTCTCCCATCCCTAGATCCCAGAATGCAGCAGCAGATTTACTAGCTAATGTTGCCTCCAAACTTCTGCCATCTAAAGATTATAGCCCAGATAGATTCTCAGTAGATTTAATTTTTAGACCATCAATTTCTGATAATGTCACTAATTGGTGAGTGTTCAATCACGATGAAGACATTTTAAACTTCTTAACTTCTGACAAGTCCTATGATGATCAAATTATTCATGAGAGTGATCATGACCTTCAAATGAAGGAAAAGCAAGAAGAAAACTCAATACCTAAACCAATGGTCAAGCTTGAAGATCTTTATGACATCAAGGACAGGTTTAAACAGGTTACTAATTCAAAGCTCCAGAGTTCTACTTTGAGATTTGAATTGATAAACCTTGGTACCGAGGATAATCCTCAAAACATCAATTTGGGATTAGGACTTTCTTTAGAAGAAAGAATTGCATTCATTAGATTATTACATAAGTATAAAAATGTCTTCGCTTGGAAATATGATGATTTGAAAACATATGATACATCGATCATTCAACATACTATTCCAATACTTTCTGAACAAAAACCAGTGCAACAGAAGTTAAGGAAGATTCATCCCAACTTAGAGAGTCAAATAAAGGCTGAACTAAACAAACTCTTGAAAGCTAAGATAATTTTTCCTGTTAGACATTCAAAATGGGTGTCCAATATGGTGCCAGTAAGAAAGAAAAATGGTGACATTAGGATTTGTATCCATTTCAGAAATCTTAACAAAGCAAGTCAAAAAGATAACTTCCCTTTACCTACCATGGAGCAGACACTCCATTCAGTAGCTAGTTCTGAGTTAATTCCCTTCTTAGATGGTTTTTCAAGGTATAATCCAATTTTGGTACACCCTGATGACAGACTGAAAACTACCTTTAGAACCAAGTGGGGAACTTATGCCTACCAAAAAATGCCTTTGGGACTTATCAATGTTGGAGCTACATTCCAAAGAGCAATGGACATAACATTCAAAGGATTGATCAATAAATCAGTAGTTGTCTATTTAGATGATATTAGTATATTTTCCAAGAAAAGATCAAATCATTTACATGATTTGAAAAAAATCTTTGAATGCTGTAAAAGGTATGGTATCTCACTCAATCCAAAGAAATCCTTTTTCGCTCTTAATCAAGGTAAGCTCTTGGGCTTCATTGTTTCAAAAGATGGTATTTATATTGATCTAGATAGAATCAAAGAGATTTATGATATTCCATTCCCTCATAACAAAAAATCCATGCAGTCATTTTTAGGTCAAATTAATTGTGTAATTTTTTTTTTCATAGATTTGTCCCAAATTGTTTTGCCATTACAAACCATGATCAAGAAAAATTCAGTGTTTAAATGGGGACCTGCAAAAAAAGAGGCATTTGATTCCATCAAACAATCAATCATAAATGCCCCTGCTTTAAGTACTCCTAATTCTTCAAATCATTTCATCTTATATACCCTTGCATCTGATTCATCTTATGCAGCAGTGCTGACACAAATTAATGATCAAAACTTGGAAGCACCAATCTCATTTTATAGTTCAAACCTTCAAGGTGTTGAACTCAATTACTCAGAAGTTGAAAAACAAGCCTTTGCTGTGTACAAAGCCATTAAACACTACATACCCTTTCTCTTAAAAGCTCGTACAAAAGTTATAGTCCCTTTTTTCGGCAGTTAGACAACTACTAGTTCAAAGGGAATTAGGAGAAAAAAGAGCAAATTGGGTCACAACATTACAAGAATATGACTTGGAAATCAAACCAGCAAAGATTGTCAAAGGCCAAGGTTTTTGCGGGTTGTTAGCAGGAGCATCCAATATTCAGGAATCTGAAGGTGCAAAAGGTACTGAAGAAATCAATCAGATAAGTATCACTAATCCTGAATCTCAATATGCAGATCTGATTTTCTATTTGAAAAATGGATATGCTCCTTCGAATCTTTCCTATAAAAACAAACATGCTATAAGATTGAAAGAAAAAAACTTTATAATTGTAGATGATGTATTATTTAGACAAAATTATGATTCAATCTTGTTAAGATGCTTAGAAAAATCTGAAGTGCAAAAGGTCTTGCAGGAGCTACATGATGGATCAGCAGGAGGACATTTTGGAGCTGATACAACAGCTCACAAAATCATTCATGCTAGATATTATTGGCCCACCCTATTCAGAGATACTCATGAATATGTAAGGAAATGCCAAAGTTGTCAAACCACTAGTGGAAGACAAAGAAAGTTAGCTTTCCCTTTGCAACCAGTCAACATTGAACAACCTTTTGAACAATGGGGATTGGACATCATTGGAGAAATCACTCCACATTCATCCAAACAACATAGGTATATCCTTACAGCCACTGATTACTTTACTAAGTGGGTTGAAGCAATTCCTTTGAAGGCAACAAACTCTGAGGCAATTATTGAATTCATAGATCAGTTCATTATTACCAGGTTTGGTGTCCCAAATGATCTTATTTTTTATAATGCATCTTACTTCTCTGGAAATTCTATATTTGAGTTTGCTATCAAAAGGGGATTTAAATTGAAGTACTCTATGAACTACTACCCTCAGAGTAATGGTTTAGTAGAATCCACCAATAAAAATCTTATCAAAATCATTAAGAGAACTATTCAGCAGAATCATAAAATCTGGCATAAATCTTTGATATTTGCACTATGGGCTGACAGAATAACACAGACTACCTCCATAGGCACTTCTCCATTTAATCTAGTGTATGGAAAAGAAGTTGTCATACCAACAAATTTAGTACTTCCATCACTAGCCTTAGTGCAGTTTATTGAAGAAAACCCCTCATCTTCTATTCAATTTAGACATTACCAAATTTTGAAATTAGAAGAAGAGAGAGAGAAAGCCCAAATTGTACATGCAAAACATCAGCAGATTATTAAGTCATCTTTCAATACAACTTCAACCGGCTCAAAACACTTACAAGTTGGTGATCTAGTTTTGAAGTGGGACAGAGCCCATGAGGATAAAGGAAAACATACTAAATTTCAGAAGATGTGGCTTGGACCATTTTACATCAGTGAGAAGATAGGCCCTTCTACATTCATATTGCAAGATCTATCAGGAAAGAGAGATTCTCTTCCTGTTAACGGCCTTATCTTGAAAAAATTCTTCAATTGAGGAGGTAACCCCTTCTCCCTTTGTAAATATTCAATTTTTAGCAGAATTTGTGTGCATAATTTGTTTCATTTAAAATCTTAGGAAAATAAAGTTGTAAAAAGCCTCTCATTGGTCTTTGCTATATTGAAGAAGTTACTCAAAAGAAAATAGTTTTGATATTTACTAGGAAATGGAAGCCTTAAAGGAAAAGGAAATTTCTAGGAAAATAGGCATATTTAGATTCTGAATACCGCCATTTTATTTTTGTGAAATCATTTCAAAACTTAGAACTATTGTAAATCATTTTAAAGTTTTAAAAGGCCTGAAAACGGTTATCAATACAAAACAGAGACCAATTCAATCTTAGCATCTTCAACTCTCACCCTGTCATCCATATTCTCTTAAGGAGAAAATTGTTCATCCCATCCATCAAAGTTTATAATTACTCAGAGTGTAATTCTAAAATATATTTGATATAAAAGATAAGAGGTCTTATTATAAGCCTGCTTACTATGATCATAGGGGAATAGTTCAACTGACATTACCAATACTGCATACCAAAACAGGGTAATGGCTTATAATTATAAGACAAGGGGTCTCATCACGAGCCAGCTTGTTCAGTTAAATTACAACCAGTGAATGGCATTGTCAACAGCTGGCCACCAAACTAGGACAATGGCTTTTTATCTTACCAAATAAAGAAAAAATGAAAAAGTAATACAAAAAAATGGAAACATATCTTTTGGATTCATTGTTTTTAATTATACTCTGAAATGGATGGAATAATGAATAATCAAATGGTTAAAAGGTAACCCTGTCGAGACTATATATGTTTGCTGGCAGCAGAGGCTCTACCTATGACAAAGGAGTTATTATAAAAGCTAAGTTGGAAAAGTCTTTTGTTTTATTATTATCAACCAATTAAGGTTTACTTAAAGCTTATAATGTATTTAATTCTAAAAACAAAGGAAAATAGCAAGAATAGTTATCATTATATTCATAATTCATGATTACCTAGTTATATTAGATTTTCTCTATCAAGTAAGATTTCCAGATTAAGAAAGTTTAAGTATTTTAATTAATTTCTCAAACTTAACTGTTTCTCCCAGTGAATCGCCAATTGTTGTGCTGTACATCAACCTCCCATTTCAATTTTTTTTTTTTTAATACAAAATCATAATATGAAATGGGTCCCTTTTAAAATAAACTTAGATGTGTGAATAAATTGGTATTAACCATCATAAGAAAAACCCTTATCAAAAGGATTAATGTAAATGAATTACTTTAAAAACCTTTTGAATAGAAATAAAGTGGGTCTTTTAAAAATCATAAAGTTCTTTGTTATTGCGATAAAGCGATCGCAAGATCGCATATCACAATAACAAGAGAAACATATATAAAGACACATTCACTCACTCCGATCTGAGAAGGTAATCACTATTGGATATCGGGAAAGACAAATCACAAAGCATAATGAAATAGCCCCTTGATTTCTCTGATGCGATAAAGCTATTGCCATTGGCAATTGGCGATAATAATCAACACATGATTGAAAGGCATACTCGAATCCTCCGATGTGATAAAGCATATCGCAATCAGTGATTGGTGAAATCAGGTTGACACGGTAATAAAACCCGAACCCATTCCCCGATTGCCATGCATTAAATGAGGCGCATAGTTCGAAAATGTATTTATAAGGTTTGCATGCATTATATCACCTTTCGGTGAGCGGAGATATTTAAAACGAATATTAAAGCCTTTCCTTTCACGTTACCAATCGCCGATTCGCGATTTACCTCTGATTATCCATTAAATAAATCTAAGCCACACTTGAATGAATCATTTGGCATATAAATGACGTGATGGACATTTAAAACCTCCTTTAACATGATTGACAGGTTAAACGGCTAATCAATGAAGCAGTTAAGGGAATATTTTTCTGTAGATTTTATCCGCGACAATTTCGCTTTAACCTATTATCACCCGCTGATCGACGTAATTCTTTCATATTGGTCTATAGAAGCATTTCTCTGTATCACGTTTTTCTCATCGCTTGTGCAGAACTCCGCTCAAATAAGAAATTTGAAACAAATGGGGAAGAAATCAAAGAAATCTGCAGCCACGGCTCCTACAGCAGTAGTGCAGCCAACCAAGGATCCAAGGCCAAGCAAAAAAGGGTTAATCTCAGACACTACATGCCTCAGCCTTGGAAATACAAGTTGGGAAAGCATTTACAATTTAATTGAAGCAGAGGAGCCTAAGGAGATATCAGAAAGTGCCACAGCTGACTCAACTAACAAATCGGAAGCATCCCTCAGAGATTTAGCCTGTTCATATTTGCATACAATAGCAGCACGAGAAAAGATGGTTCCATACTCTCATGTAGTAAGATGGGTGGTAGAAGAAATTCCAGTTTCAAACATAACATTTTGCACAATTGACGAAAGGATTTTTGGATAATTTCAGCCAGATGATCTTAGGAAAATGTACCGCTTGCCCAAACCTGAAAAGAGGTAGAACAAAGCCTTCCTTGAGAAATTTGGGAATGAAAATGAAACAGAATCGGCCCCGATTAAGCAGTGGAGACATAATCTCGAGAAGCACAAACACGAATCATCAGGTAAGTACTCAGTGGACTCATTGGCTTCTCCTTACTGTTATGTCGGGGCTATGATGTGTAGAATGTGGGGGATACATGATTCTGCTAAATTCACCATTGAAATGGTCCCTTTAATGGAAACAACAATCAATAGTTATGTGATGGATTAGGCAAACATTTTGTCCGACAAATTGGCCACAACAATTCTTGAATTTAGATCAAATTCACGCAAAACTACCAGGACCATTCCCCCTTTTTATTATAGTGCTTATATTATGGATACCCTCTATTTTAACTCTGAATATCTAGTACTTGGATGGAGATGGACTCCCCAGGACCCCAAGACAATCCATATTTATCATCAAATGTTATGGAAAGCCCACTACAAAGATCATTTGTATAGAATTTGCAATGGTTTTATGTTGCCTGTTTATTATGCTATCTTTGATAAGCCTGCCCCGCGGATTTCTGAGGAAGCAGGGATAGACTCGACTGCATTTGCTAATTGGTTCGGAGAAGACAAGTTCACTTATATAAGGCTTTTTGGTAGCCTTACAATACCCCATGTCCTTCCTCTAGATGTGCCCGATAAGCTGTTAGCTCGGGAATTGGCCTACCAAATAACAACAGAAGGGACATCCAAAACCCTTAGAAACTCTAAGAAGCAGGTATGGCCTACATTCCCTTTGAGATGCAGTGTTTACACTCTCCATGATTATAAACACACAGAAAAGGAGGCAAAAAAACACAAATGCTCAATCTTGCAACCATCCCCAATAGACAATATGATCCTAGAAAAGTTGCCTATAATGTTCTTGAACAAGCCAAACTTACAAGGTTCGATCACGAAAAGGATGAATTTGATGACCTATTTTCCTCAGCAGAATCATTATTTCAGGTAAAAACATTGGCCAGGATCAAATATAAAGATGAAGGGCTGGAAGAGTTCAATAGGCTCAGAGAATAGAGGTTGCAAACTCTGCCTCTGGACTTATTAGCTACCACCCCAGCAATCCAGTCAAACGAGCCTGAACAACAAACTGGTGTCAAACCTCCTGTTGTGGAAAAAATTTCTTGAGAAAGGAAAAGAGCTAGAACAGAAGAAAGAACAGGAGAAAGAACAGGAAAAGGGCAGTGAACACATGGATATAGATACTCAGATCGATCCTAAACTCCTTAAAGAATGGCAACAATTCGATTCCATTATAAGCAATCCTGAGAATTCACAAGGTTTTAGTACACCTGAAGTGACAATTGGTCACAAGACAGCGACAAGTACAGTTCCGATTGAAGGAACCAATGGCCTACCCACCAGCAAATATGTAGAGATAATTCCTAAGGATCCATCAGATGAAAGTGTTTTGTAGATAGAAGAAATACCACCATTAGATATCTTTTACAATCCTAAGCATAGGGCTGTAGTAAAAAGACAAAGGAAAAAGATAAGGCTTGATCAATCTTCCCTTGTTCCTACATAGACAGAGATGGCTAATGTGGTATGGAAAGAAGAATTCAATCCTTCCAAAGACCTCACAAAACTTTCTTAGTATGCCGAAGCCTACTCGACAACTACTATGGATAAAGCGTCGGAAGTAAGCAATCTACTCAAGGAAAAAGACCAAACAATTATTTCATTGCAGGCACAGGTATCCGAAAGACAACAAAGAATAGAATAATTAGAACAACAGTTAGCAGCACAACAGCAAGTAAACAATCAATTGAACGAGCAATTGCTCAAGGAGAAACAAAGGATAGACCAGAGCACAGTGCAGAAACAAAGAGAATTATCTACAACATTGTCCAAGCTCAAGATGATGAATGAACAAATGAGTAAAACAAAAGATGAGCAAATCACTCGATTATCACAACAGATAGAGAAGTTCAAGAGTTTTCCTCAACCAGCAGAATTCAGGGCCGAGGCTTTCCAGATCAATAAAGCATTGACTAAGCAGCTAAATTTACTATGTCATAGTATTTCCCTTTCCGAGCCCCTCTGTGAGATTGCTTCATCAATTATTGAAAAATCAGTCGATGCCAGGCAAAATTTGGAACAAGCTGATGAGAATTTAACCAACTTTCTTTCTTGGCAAGAAACCAGTGAAGGGCAAGCCACACATCTGCCTAAAATTCTAGAATCACACAAGGAGATTCTTTTCCTAGAATGGTAGTCGTAATTGATGAAATCAGAAAGGGAAACTTCAAGATGCAGATCAACAACCAGTAATTTAATTAAGTTAATCAATGATACTCTTTATCTATCTAACTTGATTTCACATTGCACTCCAGGTAAATGCCGTCGGCCAAAGCATTGGAACAAACATGCAATCAGGAATTGGAAAAGAGGGAGCGATTAATCAGAGGCATCCAAAGTTTAACCTGGGACACCTTTTGGTTCTTCCTAGTTAAACGATATAGTTAAAGGGCAGCACTCAAATGTTTAACCAATGCAATCGGTTACATGATCCCCGAAATTCATGATGCTATGTATTCAACCCAACTGCATTCTCGTCTGAGTCACCCTCCATAATTACAACCAATGCTTACTATCTGCCAGCTCAAACCAAAGGACGATCGGCCGACACAGTGAATCATGCTACTGACTGAAAACATACCTATTTCAGGGAGATCTTCATGATTTGGTTATACCACCTAATAACATTTTTATTTCATAACTAGTTAGCTTAGATAGTATTTATAGACCCTTTCATGTATTTAGAAAGGGTCCTAAATTTTTGTATAAAACTTGGATCGGGAAGTCACACTATTGTGCTTCCGATATATTTTTTATGAAGATGTTGAAAATGCAACAAGATGATGGAGCTTAGTGAAAAGAAGTCACCTTCACTAAGTGGTCCCGCAGGCTATTTTTGGCGCAAAGTCTATTTTTAGACTATGTCTAGTTTTAGACATATGGATCATGGTCTATGAGTTGCAGGATGCTATTTGTGGATGATTGGTCATGTTGGTAAAAATAGATGGACCTCTATTTTTAGACATATGGGTGGAGTCTATTTTTAGACTGCCAGGCTAAAAATAGAACAGTCGAATATTATTAGCTCTTAATAATATTTGGACTATAAACATTATCTTATCCTCTTGCAGCACTTCAGTTCGAGCTACAGATGTGGCACATGCAACTGCCAGAAAGAAATACGCTTTTCCTATGGGTTAGTTGAGCTATTGCATGATGGACTTCAGTTAGAACTCAAGTGATTGAGTTTGGTGGAGTTGATTGAGGAGTTGATGGAGTTGTGTTCAGTTTGACTTAGTTGAACTAGTTGTATTTAGTCTAACTGACAAATACACTAGTGATGAGTGGTGTGAATTAATTATTAATTAATTCACTAATTATTAACTCATAAATCAACTAAAGAATACATCAGTTAACTCAGTGCATGGACAGTTCAGTGGAGACAAGTGTTAGAGGTGGGTGAAAGGGTGAGACTACTATCAGTTGTGACTATAGTTGTGCATGAGATTTGCACAATCATTGATTGAGTTGCCAATGAGGATTGCGTAGTGTTACACAAGGGAAATACGAGTTTGGTTCAGCCATTCTCATTCTATTCTCAACGGGTATTGCGCAGTGGAGGCAGGCAAGCAGCGAAGGAGATTTGAACCTGTGATTGATTCAGACTTGAGCTAGTTTGTGTGTAACAGGTAGAGATAGTGTTGAGTACTTGTTGTGAGTATTATACTATGTATTGTTACATGTTCTCAATCAATATAATATACAAATAGTTGGGGGTTTTCAGCTGTATGCTTTCCCCGTGATATACTGTGTTGATATGTGTGATTGATGTTTCAATATGCGCATGCGATTGCTTTTTTTTTTTTTAATTCCGCGAATTGATGATGAATGGTAGAGGAGGTTATGTATTATGCATGCATTCCGCAAATAGTGTATAATCAGGATAATCTCTGTGAATAAGTGTTATATTATTCAAAATTTCTACATGGTATCAGAGCAAGTTGATCATCAGATCTATTATTCAGAAAGTGATTACATTTTATTTCTTCAGGCAGAGTCTGTAATCGAGCCACGTAGCCTATGGATTCATCCTTCTTTTGGAAGGTGAGATATTTGGTAAATGCCCATACAGTCAATCTCTGTACGAGAAATAATTTGTTCTCACGAATTTTAGATCAGAAGTGGTTGAGTTTTGAGCTGGTGGAATTCGAATTTGTAGCAGTGTTTTCTTGCTGTCGAAGTTGAAATGTCTTTCAACGGATTGCGATTGGAGTATGCCCTTGAAGGCAGCTCGAATTATATTGCATGGAAAGACATGATGGAGGCGGTGTTAGATGACAATGGGTTGAAGGAGTTCATAGATGCTGAAGTCCCAAAGCCTACTGATGCTGCTCAAGTTGAGGCTTGGCAAAAGAAGACAACAAAGTGTCGAAGAATTCTGTTGGAGGGCGTGAAGGATCACATTGTATCTAGCCTGCATGGAAAGGATTCTCCATACTTGATGTGGAAAGCATTGACAGATTTATTCCAAAGAAAGAGCGACCAGAGGAAGTTGGCACTGAAGGATAAACTCAGAAACATTAAGTGTGAGAAAGGAGACAGTATGCCCAAATATCACGCGAAGTTCACCCAATGTCGGGATGGGCTGGGAAGTGTGGGGGTGATTGTCAATGATGAGGACTTGGTGAGCTTGGATCTCCTTGGTCTTCCGAAGAGTTAGCATTCCTATCAGGACTCTGTCAATGGTCGGGAGAAATTGCCAGGATGGGAGAGACTTTGGTCAAATCTTGTGCAAGAGGAGATCAGGCGGAATACCAGGGACGGATCTTCATCAAAGGCATCTAATGAATAAAATTGCGCTTTGGATGCCAAAGAAAAGAAGGAGAAGGTTTCTCTTTCTGAATCCAGTTCTTCAAATGATGGGAAGAAGGTTGAAAAATCGAAAGTGCGATGCTTTCGTTCTCATGAGGTGGGCCATTATGCCTCAAATTGTCCACGGCGGAAATCCAAGGAGGGATCCGGGGAAGGATCTAAAGGTGAGGCACTTGCTTCACAGTTTGAGTTGGATTTCACACTCT
>APFE030902817.1:0-48472 GCA_000404065.3 Pinus taeda | reverse complement strand
AGGGAGTCCAAACCTCCCTTGAAAGTGACAGAGGTTCTTTATGTGCCAGGGATGAGGAAGAACCTCATATCTATCTCAGCTTTGGAGGACAGAGGATATGAGGTACTGTTCAGGGGAGAACAGGTGTTGATGTATCCCAGGGGCGCTCCAGCTGAGTCAGCTAGAGTGATAGGTGTACGCCATGCAAAGGTGTACAGGTTTGCATTCCAGCCCCTTTGGCATTGAGTAGTAGTACCGACAGCAGAGCTAGCAGTTCTGAGCAGTGTGAGATTTGGCACCGCAGGATGGGACATATGTATCATGGAGCCTTGAGGACCTTGCGGGAGATCACTACAGGTATGCCAGATTTCAGTACTGATCACTTTGATACTTGTAGAGGATGTGCTATGGGCAAGTTTGCCAAATCCCCTTTTCCCAGCAGTGGCAGCAGAGCGACTGGGATACTTGATTTGATACATTCTGATGTGAGCGGTCGGATGTCTCATGTTTCCTTGAGTGGATATGAGTATTATGTTTTATTCATTGATGATCACTCCAGGAGGACCTGGATTTATTTCTTGAAGACCAAGAGTGAGGTCTTCAAGCGGTTTCAGGAGTTCAGAGCTCTTGTAGAGACACAGACAGGGCGGAAGATCAAGTCCCTGAGGTCGGACAATGGAGGAGACTATACCCTTGGAGAGTTTGTTGACTATTGTGCGGAGGCAGGCATCAGGAGGGAGTTCACTGTTCCTTACAACCCCCAGAAGAACGGGGTTGCGGAGAGGAAGAACAGATCCATCATAGGGGCTACCAAAGCCATGTTACATGATCAGGGGTTGCCATTGTTTTTGTGGGCAGAGGCCTGAAACACAGTTGTTTACTTGCAGAACAGGAGTCCGCATCGTGCCTTGGGGCACATGACTCCGGAGGAGGCTTTCTCTGGGAAGAAGCCTGATATTGGTCATCTTCATATCTTTGGATGCATTACATACTCCTATATACCCAAAGAGAAGAGGACCAAACTAGAGCCCACCGCAGAGAAGGGTATCTTTGTGGGCTACAGTGAGACCTCAAAGGCCTTTCGGATTTACATTCCTGCACAGAGGAAAGTTGTTGTCAGACGGGATGTGAAGTTCGAGGAGGACAGGGCCTTTAGGAGATCACGGGAGTTGGAGTATCTGGATCAGCCAGACCCTCAGCAGCAGTTGAGTCAGTCACAGGGATCCAGTGGGCAGGGATCAGGAGGATTTGGAGGTACATCTATGAGGATGTCAGGTCCATGAGTGAGCAGTGGCTCACCGAGCCAGAGGGGTGGTGCTTCGAGCAGGTCACAGAGCAGTTCACTAGGGAGTCCACTGATGGACAGTTCACAAGGTACCTCAGCTTCTACAGGTTCAGGTGCAGGCAGGAGGACAACAGATAGACAGTCAAGAGTTCAGGCTACTGATGGTGATGAGGAGGAGGAGTTTCATTCTCCTATGGGAGAAGCATGCTCAGGGAAGAGGAAGCCCAAGTGGCTTCAGGACACCTTGAGAGATGCCACATCTGTTGCTGAGCCGAAGAGGCCGGTCAAAGAGAGTAGACCACCTGAGAGATTTTGTAGCTATATGGCGATGGTTACCAGCATCCTTGACTCTGAGCCTTCTAGCTATGAGGAGCCAGCTAGCCAGCAGGTCTGGAGAGAGGCCATGCAGGAGGAGTATTCTTCTATCATGAAGAATGATGTTTGGGAGGTGGTGCCGAGGCCTGAGGGCAAGTCCGTGGTTACTTCCAGATGGCTTTACAAGGTAAAGCATGCTGCAGATGGCAGCATTGAGAAATTCAAAGCGAGATTTGTGGCTAGAGGGTTCTCCCAGGTAGAGGGAGTTGATTATGAGGAGACCTTCGCTCCCGTGGCTCGATATACTTCGATTCGCTCCATTATATCGATAGCAGCAGAGATGGGTTGGAAGATCCACCAGATGAATGTGAAGACCGCATTTCTCAATGGCTTCATACAGGAGGAGGTGTACATTGAGCAGCCACAGGGCTTTGAGGTGCATGGGAAGGAGTCCCATGTATGCAGACTGAAGAAGGCCCTTTATGGCCTGAAGCAAGCTCCCAGAGCTTGGTACTCCAGGATAGACACTTATTTGCAGGGAATGGGTTTCACAAAGAGTGAGGCAGATCCGAACCTTTACTTTATTGTGATAGTTGAGGAGCCTCTCATTCTGGTGTTGTATGTGGATGACTTGGTCATTACAGGTGCAGAGAGACTCATAGAGCACTGCAAGAGAGATCTTGCGGCGGAGTTTGAGATGAAGGACATTGGCTTGATGCATTACTTTTTGGGTTTGGAGGTGTGGCAGGAGGAGGGGCATTTCTTCCTGGGGCAGGGGAAGTATATTGTGGACATCCTTAGCAGATTCCACATGGAGGATTGTAGACCCATGTCGACACCGATGATTACCAACTGGAAAAAGCTTCATGCTTCGGATTCCGAGTTGGTGGATCCCACATTGTACAGGCAGCTGATTGGTTCCTTGATGTATTTGGTCAACACTAGACCAGATATTTGTTTTGCAGTCAACACGATGAGTCAGTTTATGTGTGAGCCTAGGAAGGTTCACAGGGTGGCTGCAAAACACATTTTGCGGTACTTGCAGGGGGCAGTGGATTATGGTCTGAACTATAGGCAGGGGGATGGAGTGAGGTTGGCAGGTTATACTGATTCTGATTGGGCAGGTTGTGCTTCTGATAGGAAGAACACTTTAGGGTGCTGTTTTGGGTTGGGTTCAGCAGTAGTGTCATGGTTCAGCCGGAAGCAGCAGTCAGTAGCATTGAGTTCAGTGGAAGCAGAGTATATGGCAGCCAATCTAGCTATTTGTGAGGCCATCTGGCTTCGTAAGATGTTGTTTGGCTTATTTGGTCAGCCGTTGAGACCTTCAGTGATAATCAGAGTTGCATTAAACTCACGGAGAATCCAGTATTTCATGACAGGTCAAAGCATATCGGGATCAAATATCATTTTATCAGAGACTGTGTTCAGAAGGGTGCTGTGAAGCTTGAGTATATTCTCACTGATGAGCATGTTGCAGATATTACCAAAGCCTTACCACGGGGCAAGCATGTCTACTTCAGAGACAAGATGAGTGTGGTGAGGAACACCTTCCTTGGTAAGAGGGAGTGTTGAAATTTGGTATCGGAGGACAGGTGGTTTCCTAAGGCTTTGATCTTTAGCCTAGGGAAAAGTGTCTAAAAGAATTTAATTTTTCTCCTAAAGTGATTTTATAATTTTTATAAAGTTAAATCTAATTTAAAAATGACTTTAAGTGATAAAGTTACTAAAGTCTAATTTTAAAGTGACTTTAATAAAGTTAATGTAAAATTAGAAAAGAAAAATGACTTTGGAAATAAATGACTAAGTGGGTCTTTATTAAAGTGGTGTGAGTTAAAAAATAAAAAGTGAGATTTAAATGAGCATTTAATCTCAGCCATAGATCTCAATCTATTTCAACCATTGGATTTAGAGGTTACCCAAAAGTCACTTAGGATTAGATTAAAGGACGAAAAGGAGGCAAGAGGTCATTCATTCTTTCATGGGCAGATTGAGAGGAGGAGAGCAAGAGAGCAAGAGAGATTTCTGGACAAGGAGGAGAAGGAGACAACAGCTTGGCACACATTCCAAGGCAGAAGTTGAGCAAATTTGTACCGCTGATTCAACACACAGTGAAAGGCTGATTTTGGCACGATTTTCTAGAAATCCATACCGCTGGTTTGCACAGAAATCAAGGAGCAGTTTGTTGTTTTTTCTACACGCAAATCGAGGTTCGTATAGCACATTTATTGCAGTCCGTACAACACATTTAATGCAGGCCATACAACAACATTTAAGGCTGAAAGTGGGCATGGAAATCGAGGAGGCCGTACAACATTTATTGTTGTCCTGTTCGCTGTAATTTCCAGTTTGCTGTGAGGCATGGGAAAAGAGATAAGTTGTAAATTTGTTTGCTGATTTTTTGCTGAATATTTCTCATTGTAAAAAAAACATTTTCAGAAATAAAGAAGAGCTCTCGAACTGGTTTTCCCCAAGAGTTGTAGGGGGTTTTTCCAGGGTCACATTGACCAAAAATCACTGTGTTCAAATGTGTTAAATGACTGTTTGTACCGTTGATTTTTTTATTTCTGCATTTTCCAGCATTCTGTAAAATTTCCAGAATTTGTGTTTTCAGCAAAAATTTATTTTTTTAGTTGTTGAATGTATGGATATGGAAAAGGGCATTTAAGTATATGGGAGAAATAAGGTGAAACTGAAAACCGGGGTGGGAAATGATAAATTTCTACACGGATAGACGTGTTTTCTCTCTAATTCAGTAGAGATGGAAACAATTGTGGGATTATTGGAGTTGATGCCACCTATCCTGGAAAGGGTGTAGGGAATGTTACCTCTCAATTGAATGGGAGTAAATCGATTCATTTACGAGAATCTCTTTATGTACTTGATCGCAAGAAGAACTTGGTGTCCATTTCGGCAATGGATATCAAAGGTCTCAGGGTGGCATTCATTGATGGAAAGGTACGTGTTTGAAAATGGAAATTTTCAAAGATGCTTTTACTCCTGGGTTCAGGGTTGGCAATTTGTATCAAATTGTAGGATGGTCCATTAGGGACCATGTTAGTTGACACATCTCATCTATAGCATTGGAGGTCTTCTTATTATGGGGCCCTACCTGATCTGAGTTAGATGGTGACAGGGATCCCTGAATTCAAGAAGAGCATGAAGGTATATGTCTGAGATGTACGAAAGGAAAATCTTGCAAGGGGACCATTCTCCTCATGTAGCAAGTCCACAGGTTTGGAACAACCCAAGGGGTTTGAGATTCATGATCGGGAATCTCATGTATGCAGGTGGAAGAAAGCCCTCCATGGCTTGAAGCAAAACACCACGAGCTTAATATAAGAGGATTGATAGCTATCTGATGAAGCTGAGATTCACTAGGAGTGAAGCCGGTCCAAACCATTGCTTGAAGGTTGTAGATGATAGACCTTTCATACCGACAACTTCTGAGGATGACCTCTTTCTGATAGGTGTAGACCCTCTCATTTGCAAAAGTAAGAGTGAGTTGGATTTCGGATTTGGAATGGTGAATTACAAACCTGCGACTACCTCGATGGATCTTAACTTTCAAAAGTTATGTGGTAAGGATACCAGACCTGTTTTGGGAAATGCCTTTGAGTTTCACAAACTCATACTAGCAATGATGTTCTTGGTGAACTCTCGTCCAGATATATGTTTTGCAGTTAGCATGTTGGGCTCATATTTGGTTGAGCTTCACTGAATTGATGCCAAGAATCTTTCAAGATATCTTCATGGCATAATCTCTCATGGACTGAGATACACTATCGGAAATGTGAAGGTGCATAACTACTGGGCAGGCAATGTGGAGGATCGCAAGAGCACTTATGGGTGCTGATTCTCTTTGGGTTCTACTCGATATCTTGGATGAGCATGAAGTAGAAGATGGTTTCTTTGAGCACCGCTAAGACCGAATATATAGCTAAGTATGACCTCGTGTGAAACTGCCTGGTTGTGGAAGCTCTTCAGTGAGTTGTTTGTACACATGATGGATACAACCGTGATCTTCTGTGTCAACCAGGGGGAGATTCGATTATTGAGGAATCCCGTATTCTATGATTGCTCCAGCTTATAAACATCAGATACTACCTTATCTGGGATATGGTACATCGATGAGCGAGAAGGCTCCATTGCATTGAGACTGATGCACAGGTCGCTGACATTCTGTCGAAGCCCCGAGGAAAGGTCAAATTTGTGACTTTCACGAACTACTTGGATTCATTGAGAGACTCTCTTATGAGGGTCCTGCATGATGCATGCATTGAGCTCTGGGAGCTCCGGGGGGCTTGGGGTACTTCTTGGAGCAACAAGCGACCATAGGGAGACTCACCCTCCCCTAATGGTGCACTGTGTACAGGGTGAATGGTTCAGTCTTCCCTTGTGATACCCTGTGGCGACTTATGAACAAGATGAGTGGTTTTCCTATCGAGGCATCCTACCCATGCAGTCTGGCACTCATGGGAAGTACCTCTCATTTGGCCAATGAGTAGGGAAATGGGGTTAGGGACCATAGTAGTACTATCGATGGACGCATCGTTGTATCTACTATACTCCCTATGCTAGGATGACCTCCATTGATATGGGATCAGTATGAGTGGTTTGAGACACTTTCTTTTGATATTGATGTGGGATTAATGAAACTGATATCGGATCAGTATGAGTGGTTTGAGACACTCTCTTTTGATATTGATCTGGGATCAATGAAACTGATATGGGATCAGAATGAGTGGTTTGAGACACTCTCTTTTGATATTGATCTGGGATCAATATGAGTCATTTGAGACACTCTCTTTTGATATTGATCTGGGATCAATTGGAACTGACTTTCGGGTCAGTAAAAGTGATATGACTCACTCTCTTGGAACTGATCAGGGATTAATAAGAGCGGTATGACACACTCTCTTCATATGGAACTGACTTCGGGTCAGTAGAGAATGGTATGAGACATTCTCGATCAATTCTTCTTCTTCATGGTTCAACAGAGCAATGCAGGGCACTGATGGTAGAGATAGTACAGTCTGGCAGATGGATCAATGGATGGAGTTCTCCCTAGTTGTGGGGGGGTGTTAAAATTGACAACTAGGGCCAAACTCCATTTGGGTCATCTTATTTATGGCAGCTACTATTTTTCTTCGACTCCTCTCATCGAGAGGTGTAGGATTGATCTAAAGATTATCCGATTCTGATAAGTATTTGTGAAGTTATGAATTTATTCGTGTTATAAGACAATTCGTCATGGTCGGCCAACAACCAAATAACCCACGCACGTGCTCAACGTTTTAGTATAAAAAGAGGTGACTTGATAGTCATTTCTACACACACTTTACTCTTGATTTCTCTCCATTTGTTCTAGGTTTTAGTGGAAAATAAATCTAAGAGAGGAAGCCCTAAATGCAGAAGGTAAGGAGCCCTAGTATGAGACCTACACGTAGTCAAGAAGGAAGGTTATACGCTGCCCCATATGCTGGTCTCTACAAGCCCTAACGCAGTACTAAGGAGGATGCCCTAACCCAGTCTAAGGAGGATGCTCTAAAGCAGTCCTATGGAGGATGATCTAGCAACAATTCAAGGGAGGAGACCCCTACTTCTATACATTGCCTAAAGGAGCCTAGCCGCAGTCCAAGGATGGAGAAATAACACGATGGAGGAGGCGCTACTCATTGCCCTTATACGCAAGTCTAATCTGCTCTAACCATAACTCTGCTCAACCCTAATCGCATGTCTGTCCAAGCCCTAGCCACAGGTCATTTCAAGTGACCGAATTGATGGATGAAGCGCCAAGGATCTAGGGCCGAGAGAGCAGGCTACTAGGCCAAGTAGAGGGAAGCTAAACACTGGAATTTGAGTGGCTGTTTGGGGACGTTGAGGAGGTTGAAAGCTATAGCAAGCTAGACCGCATGCCATAACAAGTTGTTGGAGTTATTCCATGGCTGCATTGGAAGGATAACGTGGCATGGGAGGAGCCTCTTCAAGGCTGGTCGCTAGAGGGCTAGTATTGCTGTTTGTTGGGTGCAGTCATAACAACAAAAACGGGAAAACAACACAACGGGAGAGCATCAACAATGGGACAACAACATGATGGGATAACAACAATGATGGGACAACAACAATGTGCACTAACTAACAGGGTTGGAGCAACATGCCAAAGTGTGAAGACTGTTGATGATAAAGGTTGCCCAAAATACATGGAATAGTATGACAATAGTATGGAAAACATGGAATAGGAATGTCACTAACATTGGGACAACAATGCTAGTAGTATAATGGCATAGTCAATGATGACACAATGAAACAACAACAACAACAAGGACAACAAGCAATCATGGTGTTGCAGTATGATGTGAAGTAAGTGCTACAATAGAATGATGGGCATCATGCCAATGTGAAGTGTAGCATGTTGTGTGCAGAACTTACTAGCATAGTACAATGATATTAAATGCTACAATGAGATGCAGCATGATGAGCACAATAAGGTACATGATGAGGCAACACTAGTAAGTGCAACAAGAGGATAAGGTTCATCAAGATGTTGCAGTATCGGAAGGTGCAACAATATGATGTGTGCAACATGGTAATGAGGTCCAACATAGTGATGATGGGTGCAACACGATGCAACACAGTGAGGTGCAACATCATGACAAGGTGCACCACAATGCATGGTGATGGAATCACTTGCGAGAATTAGTTGAAGCAGCATGTCTTCAACTGAGTTCAACTACCTCATGTATCATCTACTTAGAGATGATCTATGCTCTTATTTAAGATAATTCAAAGTGTTGACTTCTGTTGTAAATGTACTATCTCTCTTTCTTTGCTGAACTATTGAAGAACATATAAGAAGATTTGATCAAGGGTTTGCCCGCATTGGGGTTTGTCCTTGGGTAGTGCCACATCTTGTGTCTTCTTGTCTTGGCTTGTCTTTTGCGATCTATGTTTATGTTTTATCTGCAATTTACTTTAATGCTGATGTGATTGCTAATCTGGAAAGGATATTGAGCTAACTGTGAAAATTGAAATAAATTGCTCTAAGCATAGAACATACCTAAAATTAACAGTACGTAAATAGTGATTATGAATAGAGAGGTTGTACAGTTGTAACATAAGCCACAAAACACGATTGAAACGATACTTGGTATGATTTCCATAACGTAACATGTGGAGACTAACAGGTTGTATTTTTTATATCCAAATTAATGCATACACCAAGATATCATAGTAATGGAGATGAATGATGTCAGGCACATCGATAGAATAAAAGACAATGAAGAGGGCAGAGTTAACCATCGTATTTTATGTTAACTATCATGGAGAAAAATGTGTAGGCTGTCAACTAGTTAAGCATGTAATGATTCTGACCGTCACAAATCCCCAAAGCATTAACTTGAGGAAGGTAAGTAAAAGATCTAGACAAGACATTATCTAAACTGAAGGTGACCTTGAGTTAAAAAAGAACTGAAGTGATTTCCAAAGTCACTGTAAAGTTTCAATTCCAGTTTGAAAGTATGTTACAACTTAAAAATGAAAAAAAGATATTATTGTTCGCTTGGTTGCGGCACATTCTACTACCTAGTATGGGGCGATGTGTAAATATGCCTGTGCTCAACGTAGAGTTGACACATGTCTTTAATCATTCCCATTATCATTTGTAACACAAGTAATTTTATACCTTTTTAATGGAAATTTGAATAAACAAAAAATAGATTTTGATGATAAGAAAAAAAAAGATTTATGTACATCTAAAAACTTTGTTTCCCTCCAGAAATTGACACTTTTTTTTGTAATCAGAGGAATCAATAATTGGGTTGAGCACATATTCACGTGACACAAGGTTTATTCTGGTTGCGACCATTATACCTCTCGGGCCTATTAGCAACTACATGAGGGTAGGGTATATAGGAGATTTTTTTTTCTCTTAGATGGTCCTTAGCTGACAGTCCCTTGCACCCACCATATAGTTCAATGTGCCATTGTCTCTGCCACCTGAGCCAACCATGTGGTCCCTCAACCACTTGCCATGAATGTATGTTTGAAGGTGGGCCTCCCGACTGCAAAGGTATGGCTTTTTATTGGGATAGTTGAGTAATTTTCCTTACTTGTTGTGAACACTTTTAGGCATGGATTGGTGGGGGGATTCAGCGAAAGAGTGGGTTAAGCTCGTATTCTTGTCTACACTGTTTGATTTTGTGATTACACTTGTATCTTAGTTTCGTGGGATCTCCTTTAGTGACCATTTGGCTTGACACTACATGGGAAATCTCAATTTTGGTTGTGTAGTCTAGCTTCCTGATCCCACCTACATGACTTCCCTTCCACTCATTTTAGCCCCATTCATTTATTTTCCCATCCGAGTCCACATGTGTCCACTGGGTCCACATAGGATTAACCTCCCCCTCCCCTTGTCCACACTTTGGGTCAAACTTGGAATGAAGCTCCAGAGGTTGATGCAGTGAAAAAGAGAAGAAAAAGTATAATTTGGCCACTCTCAACAAGAAATGTACCACAAAATGTAAAAGATGGCCGGGACATACAAATTTAGCACGTGGGCAAAAGACAAACATGAGCTCTACCCCTTATCCATGGTCATTACATTGGTTCTTGTGGGCCTTAGATGAACCCCCTCTATCATTAAGGAACCCATGATTGTCCCAACTCCTGGTGGTCAATGAACCACTCCACCTTAAGGGGGTATTCACTGCTACATATTACACATCATGCTCTCTATCCCCTGGAGCCCTGAGCAATTATGAAGAAAAATCAATAAAAGACAAAAGACATATGAAGAAGGGTGGGAAAATAAAGGCTGTGGTAACTCATGTATCACAGTTTACTCCCTTCTACACTCATATACCCAGGTGTGGGCTTCCCTTATTTTAGCTACCATGACAACTTAACATGTGGTTTGGATGTTTTTCTTAATCCCCACTTCATTCCATCATTATATCATTTGCCACCTACCATTTGAAGGATGTACCATGGACATGTCACCCCCTCTAGAGGTTGAATCCACCTAATAGGGTCCTTGGCTAACCCCCTATCGAGCTTGGAGACACGTGTACATACCAAAGCCCAATATGGAAGGGCATGCCACCATGGAGTGCCCCACTAGTTCAATGACTTGTAAGCTGATTTACTTGATTAAGCTAATGATTTGTTGTATGAGGGCAAGGGGACACATTGGATCTTATGCATGATTGCAGGTGGCTTCCCATTTGGGGCTTGGTCTCCTTATACGAGGTCGTGACCCTCTAAAGGGCCACATTGAGACTTGTAGGGTGAGTGTTGAGAGCCATGGGCCTCTACCATAGCCGAGATTACTTCATGGATCTCCAACAATGTTCGTTGATTTCTCTTATTCCACCTATTGGATGAGGATGATGCACCTGGTTCACCATGCTCAACCGACTCCATAGATGCACCATACACTTGGCAGTTATTCTAAGGTCTAGAGGATTGTTCCCCGCTGCAGAGGCAGGGCCTATGTCATCATTCCATCCCTTACCTATGGTCTACAAGCACTTCCGATCCATTTGGAGACCCATGAAGATGATCTTGTGCCCCTGTTGACCACTCCATGTCAACTACCCCTTAGCTGTACATTTCTTTGCGCATGGATTTCCATCATGTTCGAGCATTCAGATGATCCAAAAATTCATCGTTATCAGCTATATGTACACTGGAGTTTTGTAAACCCATTTTGCATAGGTAAATGATCATAGTAAGACAAATGATCATAGGAAGACAAATGTATGTACGAACCTAGGTAAATTTATTTTTTTAATGATGATTTCTATCATAGGAGGTTTTTGTTAATCTAGTTGTCATTGATGTCAATATATTGAAGAAGGCAAGGACATGAAAATGGTGACGAAAAAAACAGGGACATGATAATGAAGAAGGCAAGGACATCAAGGACATGACGATGGTGATCATATGTTGAAGAAACCAAATGATGAAGGAGCTCAACACTTTGCCCTACCTCTGTTTCTGCACTAATAAATGATCAATCACTTCAAATAATATTTTTCTCCATATTAGAAGAATCTCATCATGAGACCTGGACCGTTTTAAAGAGCATAATTTTTCCTTTCCAATGAGCTATTACACAGCCCGAAACTCTAAGCAGTTTGGGAAAAATGAATTTTTGAAGTTAAGTTAGTAATTCTCCCATTGAGCCGACCTGTGTTAAGACAATTCATGTCGGCTTGCCCAAGAGGACGTGACTATTCATTGTGAGGACGAATAGGTTATATATATATATAAGAGGTGAGACCTCTGTTTTTGTCAAGAAATTTCGGTGAAGAAAAATAGAGGAGCATAGGGACAACAAGGAGACTGAGGAGGATTTTTGAGAGGAATATTTGCTTGGGTTAAACTATGAGTTAGACAAGTATGCAACTCATACTCCTGTGGTGAACCCCTTTTGAGGCTCGACCTACCTCATGTAGCTTGGATTAGACAGTGAACTGTAGCTCAGATTGAGCCTTCATTACAACACCTCAGATTCTCTAAAAAAGGCTCGGACTGTGGTGTGGCACAAAGATTAGTGCTTAGACTATTCCTCAATGATCAACTTCCTTATAGTGACATTTTCTGTTATGAAACCAACTCACAAAAATATAGAAAAGATAGATCAATGCCTTAGAAATAAGCCTCTTTGAGTGGGCAACCTCCTTTCAATTACACAAATGAACAATTCTTAGATGATACAAATGAAAATACCTCCTTTCTATATATAGGAGTCTAAAGGGTCATAATACAATCAGAGCCGACATAACAATAATAATGTAACTGCACAATAATAGCAATAGTGGGCTTCTATGGGCACATTAATAACAATATGGGGACTACATAGACAAAACAATATTATAAGGGGGTTGCACTAATAACAATAAGGGGTTACACTAGTAGCATAGGGACCTAACATGCCCTTCTCATTCAAAAAGTGTTGTCCTCAACGCTTGAGTAATATTTGATGCTTCTGTATATAACTCTTGTCCTCCCATGTGGAATCTTTAGCGGGTAAGTTCTTCCACTTGATGATATACTCTGAAATTGATCGATTTTGTAGCTATTAGGTTCTTGTTTCTGTGACTGCTCCAGGTTCCAATATGATTTTTCCTTCCTCATCAAGTTTTGGCAATATTGTTTGAACTAGGATCTTCTGCAACTTTTGAATGAGTGGCCACACTTCTTTGTCCTTCTTCCATTCATCCCTAGCTTCATTTATCCACTCTGGTTGAATAATAGAAATAACACAAAACAATGGTTCCACATCCTCATCCTTTCTTGAGAGTGCATCTACAACAACATTTTGCTTCCCTTTTTTGTAGATGATTTCAAAGTCATAACCCAACATATTTGTGACCCATTTTTTCTGTTCTTCTAAAGATTATATTTGTTCTAAAATGTATTTAAGACTATCATGATCCATTTTTACCTTGAAGTGTCTTCCCATTAGGCAAGGTCGCCATTTCTTAAGTGCATGTAGTATTGCCAACATTTCTTTCTCATAAATAGCTTTCTTGAGATGTAGCCGTGAAAATACCCAATTGCCTCCATCAAAACATCTTTCACTGCGATGTTGATCTTCATGTTGCTTCATTTGATTCTGCACCAAAGTGGCGTTATCCTTTAAAAGTCAGAGAACTTGTTGTTGATGCTCGATGTGATCTTTCACAGCTTGAATCTTTTTCTTCTTGATATGCCCTTCTATCCTGAGAGTTTGAGGAGTGGTAATTTCTTCCAATACATTACAAGATATGGTCGGATTCATTTCTTGATGCTCGATGTGATCTTTCTCTTCTTGAACATTTTTATTCTTGATATGTCCTTCTATCTTCATAATTTGAGGAGCGGTAATTCTGACCAATGCATTACAAGATATGGTCAGATTCATTTTTTCTTTCTTGATGTGATCTTTCACTTCTTGAACCTTTTTTTCTTGATATGTCCTTCGATCTTGAAATTTTAATGAGTGGTAATTCTTGCCAATGCTTTACAAGATATGGTTGGATTCATTTCTTGATGTTCGATGTGATCTTTCACTTTTTGAACATTTTTCTTCTTGATATGTCTTTTTATATTGATAGTTTGAGGAGTGCTAATTCTTGTCAATGCTTTACAAGATATGGTCAGATTCATTTCTTCTTTATTTGGGGTTGGTTCTTGGTGTATATCATCTTCTTTTGATGGTTCTTGATCATTTTCTTTCTCCTCTTCACACTCAATGTAAAATAATTTCTTCTCAGCACACTTATGACCTTTAATGTATTTGTTATCACAGTTGTAACAAAGCCTTTTTGCTCTAATTTTCTTCCAATTGTTGTGGTGTCAACCTTGTAGGTTGTGGAAGGCTAGGAGAAACAACACTTCCATCTTTATAGTTGTGAGGAGTAGACTTCTTTGTTGCCATAATTTTGCTTTCCACTTTTCTTGCCAACTTGAATGGATTCTCCAATAAATCAGGTTCTCAAAGACGAACCTCATGTTGAATGTTATCCTTTAAAGTCCCTATCGAGACTTCAATTCTTTGCTTATCTGGAATATCATTTTCCCTTATATTCGATTTTTGAAAGTCCTCAATGTGCTTTGCCATTGAACACTTGTTTGAGATTTATCAATTGGCTAAAGAATGTGTTGCTCTTTGTATCTTCATAATGTGCTATCATTTCTCCGTGAAATTGACCATGTAACAAGTGGTATATGAGAACAAAGTCCGTTATGCCATAAAAATTGGTTATGTTCTAAATAATTAGATGCAATACGTACCTTTTGTAACAATGATACACCATGTAGATCAAAATATTTCTCCATCTGCAGTATCCAATTTACCGAATCCTTGCCATAAAACTTCCCCATCTCGCCTTTTCTTGATTTTAGAAGCTCGATTTTGAAGCAACTGTAACTCTATACTTTTGGATCTTTAGGTTATGAAATTACGACCCGTGGTAGCCCTTTGTGTCCTCTTTCCAATGCCACCCGTCTGATCGAAATTGGATTCTCCAAGAAATATTTATGCACAATCTCCCAAGATAACCTGATTATATACCTTTTCAGAAGAAAGAACTTGTACAAAGTGCCACGTGTCACGGTTTCGACCTACGGACTTGAAATTGATACACAAATCTAAAAGACATCCTCTTTCTGTAACTTCTTATGAAACTACAATCTGATACTCAGACAGAAAGTTATGATGATTTTTCCAAGGTCACCTGTTTGGGATGTAATTCGGGAGCCTGCAAAAACCCTAAATTTCTTGGACTGTATCTCTGCAAATATAGCGAAACAAGATCTGAAATTCGGGGCCAAGCTCCAATAAGTTTATGCTCAAATGGGTTTTAATATCAGAGTCTAAAACTTTGTAAACTTTGTAGAAAAATAATTATAGCGAAAATTCCACGATGACTTGTTTGAGATGGCATTCTAGAGCTTGCAAAAAACCCTAACTTCCTCAGAACATATCTCTGAAAATATAGCGAGACAAGATCTGAAATTCAGATGCGAGTTTCAATGCGACTTCGGATCAAATGGGTTTTTTGTTTAGGTTTTGAAACATCGCAGAAAGAAAGATATAGCGAAAATGCCACGATGACCTGTTTGGAGTAGCGAAACCCTAGAATCCAAAGCTTTGATACCAAATGTTATGAAACCAGTTCACAAAAAGATAGAAAAGATAGATCAATGCCTTAGAAATAAGCCTCTTCGAGGGGGAAACCTCCTTTACATTACACAAAGGAACAATTCTTGGATGATACAAATGAAAAGACCTCCTTTCTATAAATAGTAGTGTAAGGGGTTATAATACAATCAGAGCTGACATAACAATAATAATGTAACTGCACAATAATAACAATAGTGGGCTTCTATGGGGTACAATAATAACAATATGGGGACTACATGGACACAACAATATAATAAGGGGGTTGCATTAATAACAATAAGTGGTTACACTAGTAGTATAGGGACCTAACATTCTTAGAGTTGCTATTTAGATTGTGGCTTGGATGCTGACTGTGGCTTGGGTGCTTAGAAGTGGACTGTTCTAAGGTTATCACAAGTGGATAAATGGCTCAGGATTGCGGGCATACTTCTGTGGTGTTAGCGTTGACTGTGGGCTATCTTATGGTGGTCTGAGCTACGATTTTCAAGTCTGGTACCTCTCCTAACATTGCAGACAGTGTGGTGAAGTGGAGACCTTATACCTTAACTCCGGTGCCTCTCAAACAATATAGTGACATCCAGTACAGTGAATACAAGGAAGAAAAATAATGGGTGCCCTAAAGAAGATAAATTGTTGAGTTGGTACGTTGAAGTAGTCTTGGAGAAAATTTAGAAGCAATCATTGAAAAGTCTTCTTAAGCATTGCATGGAGCATTTTGCTGAAGCAATGATTGAATACTTGTTAGAGCTTTCACAAGAGAATTGTTGAAGAACTATTGGAGCATTATTAAAGTTCTTGTTGAACTTGTATAAGCCTCTTTGTTGAAGCAACCTTTCGAATATCTGATTGAAGACCTTATTGAAGACCATGATGCATTGAAGACATCATGAGGTGATTTGGAGACTTTGCTTGGGTACAATGAAGAGTAATGATGATACCTTCTAAGAAGACAAAGTTGTCATTGATGACGTGACGTGGAGACTAATGGAAGGCATAACTGAAGATTGACAAGGCTTGTTTGTAAAGGTTATTCACAAATTGAAGGAAATGATTTTGAAGAAACCTTTGTACCGGTAGCTCGTATGGAAGCTATAAGGATGTTCTTGGCATTCTCTTGCTCAAAAGGATTCAAAGTCTATCAAATGGACGTAAAATCAACATTTCTGAATGGGGAACTTAAGGAAGAAGCCTACATGGAGCAACCATAAGGGTTTGATCTAGCAGAAGGAAAATACTTTGTTTGTAAGTTGAAAAAGGCATTATATGGGTTGAAACAAGCTCCCTAGAGCTTGGTATGCAAGATTGGATCACTATCTACAAAAGCAAGGCTTCAAAAAGGGGGTGGCAGGAAGTAGTCTCTACCTAAAGATGGACTGGATAAGTTACTAGTCACTCTTGTCTATGTTGATGATTTCATTTTTGTTAGTAATAATGATGAGATGAGCCATGGGTTTGCTCAAAATATGTCAAAAGAGTTCGAAATGTCAATGATGGGTGAATTATTTTACTTCCTTGGACTACAAGTATCTCAAACCACAACAAACATATTCATATCTCAAGAAAAATATGTTAAAGACATGCTTAAAAGATATGGGATGGAGGAATGTGCACCCATGAGCACACCGATGACCACAAATTGCAAATTAAGCAAAGGTGACGACTCTCCTCCAGTGGATGCAACTCATTATAGGTCAATAATTGGAGCCCTTCTATACTTAACCGCTACTAGGCCAGATATTATGCATGCAGTAGGAATGGTGGCAAGATTTCAGTCAACTCCTAAGCAATCCCATCTCGCAGCTGTGAAGAGAATCCTAAGGTACTTACAAGGAACCCCTGATTTGGTCTTTGGTACCCTAAGAGCTCAACTCTTACTGTGACTGCATACACTGATGCTGACTGGACCGGAAGTGTCGATGATCGAAAAAGTACCAGTAGAAACACATTCTTCATGGGAGGTTGTCTAGTATCTTGGCTCAACAAAAAAATCATCTATATCACTATCTACAACTAAAGTCGAGTATATAGCTGCTGCAGATTGTTGTACTCAAATACTATGGATGAAGGAAGCTCTAAAGGTTTTCAACATAGATACCAACCAACCAATCACCATCTATTGTGACAACACAAGCACTATCAGTCTCAGTAAAAATCCAGTGTTGCGCTCAAAGACCAAACATATACCAATCAAGTATCATTTTCTTCGTGAACAGGTGGCTGAACAAAATATCAAGTTGGAACATATCAATACTAAGGTTAAGATTGCAGATATTTTCACCAAACCTCTTCCTCGAGAAGCATTTGAACATCTTCACCAAAAGATGGGGGTTATTGCTCTAGCATCGCACTAAGCTAATTCTTAAGACGCTGCATGACAGGGGGAACAGTTTGATAGGGGGAGCCCTTGTGCACTCCTTTGCCATTGATGTCAAAGGGGGAGGAAAGAAAAACATTACCATCCAATGACAAAAGGGGAGATTTTTAATTTAGTTGTCATTGATGTCAATATGTTGAAGAAGGCAAGGACATGAAGATGGTGATGAAGGAGGCTGGGACATGGTAATGAAGAAGGCAAGGACATCAAGGACATGGCGATGGTGACCCTATGTTGAAGAAACCAAATGATGAAGGAGCCCAAGACTCTGCGCTGCCTCCGTTTCTGCACTAATAAATGATCAGTCACTTTAAATAGTATTTTTCTCCATCTTAGAAGAAGAATCTCATCATGAGACCTGGACCATCTTAAAGAGAATAATTTTCTCTTTCTAATGAGATATTATGTGTCTCGAAATTCCAAAGAACGAGAGAATGATATTTTACAAATTTGAGACATGAATTTGCGAGTGAGTTGACCTTACCTAGTCAAACTCACGTCAACTCAGCCAGAAGACACATCTCTTCATTGTTCACACACAAAAATGTATATCTATACAGGATATGGTGTCATTTTTGGATTAAATGATTTAGTGGAGAAAACAAGAAACATAAAGTTCACATCTCGTGAACTAAAGAATAGAACCAGCCACCTTAAAGCACATATTTGCGGACTGAGACAGATCTCTAGACTGTGGTGGATTGCACACTATTTTATGGTGAATTGCAAATTGTTTTTATGGTGTATTGTGCACTATTTTAGGGTGGTTGAAGACTGTTTTGTAGACTGTTCCAGTGCTCATCTCCAAGCTGCGGAAAAGGTCCCCAAACTTGATTGCGGGCTAAGTAATTAACCCTCAGACTAGTACATCTGTTGTGAACTGAAGTCTTAACCTTTTTTGCTGCGATGTATCTATAAGTCTGCTATATACTTAACTGCGGACAGAGTTATTATCTTGGGACATAGTTCGTATGGTGCTCTGAGCAGCGGTGCCTCTCCCTACATGTAGACATAAGTATTGTGCCTCTCTTACATTGCAGACAATACGGTGGAGACATTGTACAATTCAGTGCTTGAGTGGAGATGATGATCTAATGAAGTAACTTGATGACTATCCTCGAAAATCAGTGAGTACTATTTAATTCAAAGCTACAAGAGGATTGGTGTCCTTGGAGTTGGTGCTTCTAAACTCAAGGTTGGTGCTTTGGATAGATATGGTCGGAGCCCTAAAGGTTGGAGCCTCATCAAAACCAAGTTGGAGCTTGGGAACACATTTGTATTGTATTCAATTTTCTTGTTCAATTAATAATACAATTATTATACATTGATTTAATTTAAATTGTGAAGAATCTAACTGGTAAAATAACAATTGAAAAGAAATATTGATTCACCCCCTCCCAGTATTTCCAACAATTTTAGTTTCACCAATTCATGTGTATTTCTAAACGCGAATGATCGACATAGTTTTTCTCTCCAGCCACACTCCAAAGCTAAGGTGGATTTTTTCGTCGGGATTTTAAATGATTCATAATGTTATTTATCGAGTCTATGTAAAAGTGCTTGGTGAATGGTTCTAACTATTTGGTTAGATTATTTTATTACAAGTCATTTAGTTGATAATTAATTTAGGTCCTAGGAAAAATTAAATTCTCCAACATTTAAAATTCGTGTGTTTTAAATCCCCTAGTTTTTGGAAGTTCCTGACCAAGGGGATATTGAAAATTTCAATATATTTTGAACCTTTGGGCCATAGTAGTTAAGTCAAAGTTAACTTTTTGCAGCAATTAACTCAAAAAAATCATCTTTGAGTTAATTAAAAGGAAATTAAAAGTGAAATTCGAATTTCCTAAAAAAATAACCTTATTTCAATCGTGATGATTAAAAAATCATTTGATCTTCATCGACAATTGAGATTTCTTTGACGGGGATCAAACCAACTAGCCGTTGGATACTTTTTTTATAAATGAGAGACCTCTCTCCATTATTTGGATCCGATTTTTCACTGGTGTACTTTCTCTAAACAAGCTCTTGTAACTTTTTCTAGTTAATAAAACGCAAAGACTTTATGATTTCAAATCGTGTTATTCCTCTTTGAGATCTATGTGGTAATATTGTTCTTAATACTTTGCTGTTTTTGTTTGCATTTCGCTGATTAATAGCCTTTGATGATTGATCCGTATACATGTATCTTGCACAAATTTATGGGTTTTTAGAATATCATTATGATTTGATAGAAGTAGCAAGTATATCTATTTCTTGATGATTTTGTGATCAAGTTTTAAATCTCTGTTAATCTAACAATCAAATCTAAGTGTGCAGAAGTTATCATTCAGGATTTGGGCATTTGGGGAAGTCCTCAGTTGGACCAACTGACTCTTAGTTTACAGAATCTAAAAGAGCCCAATGTCTTTTTAATTTCTGAAGTCATTTTATAGAATATTTTACTTGCAAAGTTTTTCTTGGGCTTGTGCCTTTTTAAAGTTTCAAATTTATTTCTAAATATTGTGCAGAATTTGTTTAAATCTGGCTAGTAGAGGGCTTTGATCTGCAAATCTGCTAGATTTGTAGAATATTATTGTAGCTTTGTAAATATCAAATTTCTAGTTCATTGGGGTTTTGGGTATTTCATATTTTTGTATATACATGCTTTGGGTTTTCATCTTTTGTTTGTGCAAGAACAACTTCTGAAGATTGCAGGTGATTTTTGTGGATTCCGGAGAGAGATCTAAGTCCTGGAGGACATTTCTATTTTGCTTGCAAGTTGAGGAGAAATTTTGGAAGGATCGTGGGCAATTTGTGTTTTAGGGCCTGGAGGCCCTGTGTTGGCCATCTCCAACTCCTTCTCAGCATCCTTTCTTCTTTATCTCAACCTTGCTTCTCAGCCTCCCTTATCCCTCCATTTGTGGCCTCCCTCCTTGCTCTCGACCTCCCTCCTTGTCCTCGGTTTTCTCACTTCCCTCCTCTTGGCTCCCTTTCTTTCTCAGCCTCCCTCCCCTTACGGCCTCCCTTCCACTCTCGAATCTCACTTCTCGCTCATCTTCTAGCAAACCATCCTTGTTATCCCTCCAACCTTATGGCCCTCACTCTCGGCAACCTCCCTCGCTGCCCTTTCAACCTCCCTCTCAGCCCCTCATCTCGACCTTCTCCGTCATCCACTATTGGCCTCCTCTCTCCCATATTCTCGGCCTCCTTCTTTTCTCCTTTAAGCCCATTCTCCACCCTCCACTAAATTTTATCCATAAACTTTTCTTATAAATTTAATAATTTTTTAACAAAGTTTTTTTTTTACAAAAGGTTTCTGAGTTGAGGATTTTCAATGATTCAGGTAGCATATCTTCAAGTGTCTTCAAGCCCTTAAGGAATGACTGGTGCACACCCTCTAATATTTCTTCATTTCATTTTGAAAGCAAGGTTAATACTAGCATATGTTTGCAATTAGTTGGATTTTGGAAACATATTTAATTTACATTTTTACTGCCGTATAATTGCACAAATAGAAGTTTGCTCCAATAACTTTTGCAAACAAATTTTTGAGAATTGTTTTATTGTTGTTCAGTGGTTTATTTATGAATCTTTTAGATCAAATACATCCATAGATCAGGAAAAATTAAACTCATAATTTTTTTGAATTGTAGTTATCAATGTGTCGTTTAAATTTTTTTGCTGTTATAGAAATTTTTGAATATTGCATCATTACAGGACTGCTATTCTAGAATATATTGCTGGTTTTAAAATTGATGTAAGAGCAAATTACTAGACTGACATTTCATTAATGTGATATGAGTTTAGAACATTTAGTTTAATTTTTGAAGTTCATTTGTTTTTTTTTGATGTCGATGCAAGTATCACAAATCTAGTTTTACTCACACATCTAATGAGTTTTATTGAACACTTCATACAAATGAATTTTTGAATTTAAAAGTGTTTTACTTCCAACATTTTACATTTCAGTCCATTGTGCATTTCAGTGATTATTTGTGCAGATTTAACATTTTGCAGTGTTGGTATAAGTACTTGCTTTGACAGTTCGATCACCACCTTTCTGAGCCTTGAGCAAAAATTAAGACATATTTTAGAAATACTTTTAGGTCCTCATTTAAACTAAAATTAACGAAGTCCTTGCATTTCACATAGTTTTAAGTTTTGTATTTGCATATGAAACAGTTGAGTCTTTTCAGCAGTAGTTTCCCATCTTTTACTTGAACCTTATTTTCTTCGCAAAATAGCTGGCTCCACAAGACACTAGTATCACTTTCTTCAAATCATTTTGAATCCATCTTGCACACTCTAAAAAAAATATTGGTTTCTTATCTATGTCTCCCAGGTTGGTTGGTTCCCAACTAATCTTTCTCTTTTCCATTTCCATAGAGTCTACCTCCCTTATTTTGTTATTGGGAGACAACTCAAACAGAGTGATTGGGGATCAATGTGAAAACTCTTGATCTGAGCCATTGTCGCGATGCCTAGACATTCTATGCGACATAATTTTTTGGCACCATTGTCAACGACCAATTTATTGGACTTTGGCTTTACGATATTTCTCATTTTTCATCTTCTATCCTTCATCTTTCATCTCAGGTGTCCGAGTTAGATTCTTGTCCAAGTGGCGACTCCACTTTATTAATTTCTTATAATGATTTGCGCTAGAAGGAATTCAAATACCCTGATTAATCCCACTCTGGATCTTGAAAAGGTTTTTAGAGTTCGATTAAACAAGTTCTCTTCCCATGCACACCTTAATAATCTTGGACATGAAGCTCTCTCTAATATCCATTCTCTTTTTTCAGATCCCATTCAACAAGACATCATGGATGACTTGTATCTTCCTTTCAATATTGCTAACATTCAGGGTTATCCGCATGATCTTCTTACTACGGTTATGGATAAATTGTCTGCTTTCCAACGCAATAATTCTATAACCATTAAAGATCATCTCAATCGCTTTAAGCATTTCATTAACAAATGGGGTGGTGCTAATGCTGCTCATGAGGATGTGAGGATGAAGCTCTTTGTGCTCTCTTTGGAAGAGGATGCTTTAGAATGGTTCACAGAAAGACTTGATCATTCCTTCAATTAATTACAAGCTCTTACTAGTGCCTTTAATGATAAGTTTGGAGATAAGAGCGAAGAAAGACATCTGGTTAAAGCCATAAGTATCATAAAGAAAAAAGAGAATGAAACCGTTGAAGAATTTAACAGAAGGTTGATCCAGGTGGATATTGGGGGCCACCCACCTATTCCACTTGGACCCTCACCATCGTTTCTTTCAGTTTTTCAGTTTCCTTAATTGTAGCACAATTTACTATTTTTGACAGTTTTTGGATCCTAAAGTTCCAACGCCGTTTTGAGGCTCTAAACGACATTTTTTTGGCAAAATTTCTTCGGCGATTATGGTTGTAATCGCATTGCCAGTGGTAATCCTCGGAGAGATATTTTCAACGAGGTATCATACGTGTCAAACATAGATAATATGACCAAGTTACGACCCTGGGAAGTTGGCTGCCCAACTAACCCCAATGGGGCCCATAAACTCTTGGTGTTACATCTCCTCGGGTTAGGGTTTTGGTTGTTTATGGTTTTCTCTTATTGTTCAATAATAAAAAGGCCCTTTAGCCTCATTGTAATTCAGTTCAGAGGCATGTAGTCACTACATCTCTTCTCAAAGATAAGCTACCATCACTCGAGCTATCTTATTTCCATTCTGTTTGTAAGTATAGTTCAATATTTTTCTATTAATGAAATGAAGTGTTTTTCAACTGCATCTCTGTCTTTATGAGTATATCTGTAAATTGTTGAGTCCCTGTTTAAGTTCAGATTAGTGGTATCAGATTGGTTTGCTCTTTTTCTGTTTTTCTTTGCATGTCCCCAATGAGGTTAGGGTATAAGGAGTTAGGGCTCGATTTGGTTGAACCATTTCAGGATCAGCCTTGCAAAACCGGATGACCTCCCATGGCGGAAGAAAAGAAAGGCGAGGGAGAAGTAGATTCTTTCAAAATGTTGCTCGAAAAAGCCCTCGAGCGATAGAGGGACGCGATGATGGATAACTTTGCCAAATCCTTCGACAACTACCCACATGCAATGCATCTTCATCCATCAGCCACTCTGGAGGCGCCACTCCTTTTAAGGTACAAGTTAACTTCGATATTCCCATATTCGAAGGCCTCATAGATGCAGACGCCGTATATAAATGGTTAAATCTATTGGAATGATATTTTTCGGTTCATGACTTTTCCAATCGGGAAAAGATTACGTTTGCACATCTCAAAGCCACCCCACACGTAAAGGACTAGTGCGAAACCTACTGTGAACAAAAGGACAAGAGTGAACCCTCGCTGTTTTTAGCTGCACCCACTTGGAATTCTTTCCGAGACGCCATCAAGGAACAATATTACCCTGTCGGGAGCTATGAAGATAAATACATAAAGTGGACCACGCTATGGCAGGGAAGGGACCAAGATGTGTCGGAGTTCACAAATACTTTCCATACCCTTTGCACGAAGCTGAGTATCAAGGATACTGAGCGCATTTGGTGCTCTAGTACCGCAAATGTCTACACAAGTACATCCAGGATGCGATGAAGTTCCTAGACATTTCATCGCTTGGCATGTCGTATCGGTACGTTGTAAAGATTGAGCAGAAGTTTAAATAGAAGAAGCGAGACTTCGGATTTGCGAATCCAAAGCAAGGAAAATGCGCCCCCAAACCACATAACAAGGGACGAAGCCAAGGTGGGGCTACTTAGGACAACCTGTTGAAGCGCAAGTAAAGAAAAACACCACAAAGACGAAGAAGGATATGAGAAAATGGTGTGAGTTCCATAAGAGCTCCACTCACAATACAAGTGAGTGTCTGGCCAAGTAGTCATTGGTCGCTGAGCTGAAGGTTCCGACATTGAATCAGAACTTGATAAGGGGACTGACAAAGGGAAGCAGATCATTGATACAGAGCCCAATGCTATCAAGACCACCACAAAGATCCAAAAAATTGAGCTTGAAGATCCAGAGGAGGGGAAACACCTCTTCCACTCACAGATGTAGGTGAAGGGTTCTCCGCTGCAGTTCATTGTCATAGCGGGAGCCAAAAGAACCTCATTTCAGTAGAAGTCGTGAAGCGGATGGGACTAAAGACTACAACACATCCACAACCATACACCATCGGGTGGCTTCAGCCAATAGTGTCGCCTTCCCTATAACATCAAGCCCTTCAAGGATGAGGTATTGTGTGACGTTGCTCCTCTTAAAGTTTCTGATGTTAGGAAAACCATACTTGTGGAAGTGACATGTTATATATGAGTTTAAACCTCGTTTTGTGATTATTATTTTGGCTAATAAGTTGTACAGGATACTGGAGGGAGCCCCACCTACCGTCATCTCTTTGATCACTGCAAAGCAATGCAATAAGATCATTTCCCAGACCAGGAAATTTGTTTCCTTATGATTTGCCCCTAAGGCAAGAAGAAGCTTGTTGCCATGGCTTCCATGCAGGGCTCCTCTGCACAACAAAAATAGATGGACAAGGTTGTGGAGGAGTACAGGGACATTTTGCCTCACCTACAGGAGTACCTTTGCATTGTCAGGTCAAACACTCCATTGATCTGACCCCGGGCGCGCTGCTGCCAAATGGACCAATCTATTGACGCTCTGTTTTGTAGAATGATGAGATCAAGAGTTAGATTCATGAACTACTATAGAAAGGTCACATCAAGCCAAGAGCATCACCCTGTGGGAGCCCGATTGTATTGGTACAGAAAAAGGATGGCACTTGGAGGCTCTGCATTGACTATCGGGAACTGAACAAGATCATTTTCTGGAATAGGTACCCAATCCCATGGATTGATGACCTTTTGGACGAGCTCAAGAGGGCCAAATATTTTAGCAAGATTGAATTGAAATTAGGTTATCACCAGGTGCCTATTGAACCCTCTGATGTGTGGAAGGCTACCTTCAAATCCAAGGAGGGCCCTTTTGAATGGTTGGTCATGTTGTTCGGATTGACAAATGCCCCTGCAACCGTCATGAGACTGATGGATGACATCTTGCGGCCCTTCACAAATTCATTCGTGGTAGTGTATTTATATGACATATTAATCTTCAACTAGAGTTGGGAAGAGCACCTCCACCATATTCAACAGGTCCTTCAAACCCTTCGATAACACAAGCTGTGTGCTAACTTGGAGAAATATACTTTTGGCCTGACCCAAGTTCAATATCTGGGGTACATCATTGATGATCAGGGTGTACATGTGGACCCATCCAAGATACAAGTCATTCAGGATTGGGTAACCCCAACCACTCTAACAGAGCTCCACAACTTTTTGGGTCTTGCCAATTTCTACCGTAGGTTCGTGTTAGGGTTCTCATATCACTTGGCCTTTAAGTCAAGTCACCAAGGGCAGAGCAAAAACGAAGTTCTTTTGGTCAGAAACCCAGTAGTGGACGTTCTTCGAGTTGAAGAACTGCCTTTGTTCTGCATCATTGCTCACATTACCAGACCTACAACAACCATTTGAAATTGAGACAGATGCCTTCGACTATGTTATTGGTGCAGTTCTTACTCAACATGGGCATCTAGTGGCTTACCACAGTGAGACTTTTAGACACAGTTCGAAAGTACTCCACTTACGACAAACAAATGTATTCCATTGTGCAGGCCTGCCGTCAATGGAAGCATTACATTCTAGGGAAGGAAACAGTAATCCACACAGACCACTGGCCTCTACCGTTCATACAGACACAAGGGAAGTTGCAGAATGATAGTGATAAAAAATGGTCCACCTATCTGCAATAGTTCCATTTGAACATTAAGTATAAGAAGGGCAACGCCAATAATATTGCTGATTGCCTCAGCCGACCACCGGTCATGGCGCTAGTCACTGTGCTCTACTCCTGTGGGCACGACACACGAGGTGGTGGCATATTTACAAGAGTGATCCTAGGATTCGACAACAAATATCAGACACTCCTGGAAGGGAAGAAAGTTCCAAATTTTCACCTTCAGGATGCACTGTTATGCCACTTGGGACATGTGTTCTTTCAAGTGAGCGTGCCAAGATGATTTGGGAGGTGCACTACAACCGGGTTGCTGGACATTTCAAAGTAGAGAAAATCGTGGCAGTATTGTAGAAGTATTTTTATTGGCCGAAACTTCGTTAGGATGTTGGGAAGTACATTAGATCCTGCACTGCCTGCTCCATTGCCAAACCAACCATCAAGAAGTGAGGCCAATATACTCCTCTACCTACTCCTAGTCGGCCTTCGAAATCTGTCTCCATGGATTATATGTTGGGCCTTCCTTCTAGTAAGCACGAAAATGATTGCGTTTTCGTGGTCATTGAGAGATTCTCTAAGATGGCCATCATGGTGACCTACAAGAAGAGTATCACAATAGAGGCCACTTCTAAGATCTTCTTTGAACGAGTGTAGTACACTTTGGGATCCCACAGTCCATTATCTTCGATCGGGACAACATATTCCTTAGTGCATTTTGCTCAAGTGTCTGGTCGATGCTGGATACAAAACTCACTAAGTTCATGATTTTCCATCTCCAAAATGATGGCCAAACAAAGGTTGTCAATAGGATGATCGTACACATTTTGCGCATGTACAACTCGAAGCATCTACACACATGGGATGAAAGTCTCCTTATGTCCAACACATCTACAACAAAGCTCTCCGCAACTCAACATGCCATAGCACCTTTCAGGTAGGGCTGAGATTTTAACGATTATGCCCCATTGATGTGGCCACACCATTTGCAACCACTCAAGTAGATTTAGCTTACGTGCAGTCCAAAGTTGAAAGGGCTAACAACATCCTTGAGCACATTCAACAAATCCGCCAACAGGTCCATGATATATTGGAACGATCCAATGCTAAGTACAAGCAGCGCCATAATCAACATTGAGTGCCACACAAATTCTAGATGGGCGACAAAGTTTGGCTACATTTGCAGAAGGAGGACCTTGTTGGAGCCCACTGCAAGCTTCATCCGCTCTGATATGGGCCATACAACATCACCAAGGCTGTTGGGGACAATGCCTTCGAGTTCAACATCCCACCATTCGTTGGTATGCACCTAGTGTTCAATGTAGATTGCCTTCGACCATACTTTCCACCATTGTTGGACACATCTGACATTGCAGAACAACTCACACCAACAAAGCTCAACCTGGACTGCATGGAATAAGCCACAGCTAATCAGATCATGGACACACATATCCAGAACACTCGGCAATATAGGATACAACTATATCGAGTTGTCAAAGATGGGCAACTCCTTCACCAAGGAAAATGGCTCACCAAGGACCAAGTTTAACAGAAGTTTCCTCATTTCATGAAGGAACTCAATGCAATGGACCATTGCTTCCTAAGGGGGGAGGACTGATCCAGGTGGATATTGGTGGCCACCTGCCTATTCCACTTGGACCTTCACCATTGTTTCTTTCAGTTTTTCAATTTCCTTAATTGTAGCACAATTTACTAGTTTTGGTAGTTTTTCGGGTCTTAAAATTTCGGAGTTATTTTGAGGCCCTAAACGACGTTTTTTGGCAGTTGTATTCCTCGGAGAGATCTTTCCAATGAGGTATCATATGCATCAAACAAAGATAATATGACCAAGTTACGATCTCGGGAAGTTGGCTGCCCAACTAACCCCAACGGGGCCCATAAACTCTTGGTGTTACATCTCCTAGGGTTAGGTTTTGGGTTGTTTATGGTTTTCTCTTATTGTTCAATAATAAAAAGGCCCTTAAGCCTCATTGTAACTTAGTTTAGAGACGTAGCCGCCACATCTCTTCTAAGAGATGAGATACTATCACTCGAGCTATTTTATTTCCATTCTGTTTATAAGCATAATTCAATATTTCTCTATTAATGAAGTGAAGTGTTTTTCTGCTGCATCTGTCTTTATGAGCATATCTATAACATCAAGAGAATTTTGAGGTCTAAAATGGGTCTCCAAAGAAAAATGTGTAAACCAAAATAAACTTTATAAGAACCAATAGGATTCAATATGATGATGTCAACCATGGGGGATGATTTACCATTTTTTGAGTAAAAAAGTAAAAAGTTTAAAAATTAATAAAATAATAAAATAATAAAACTATTTTTTCAACTCGTATTTTCAACCTATCTCCCTAAGTTTTTACTCAAATTTCGAGTGGGAGTACTCGTTGGATAAAAAAATTAATTACTCATCCAAGGAGTATCCATGTTGCATAGTTTTGATGGACTCTGCTACACGAAAAATGAGAAATACATGGAAAAACATGATTGCAATGACGATTTTCATGTATTTTGCATTTTTTATCTTGTACAATCTATATAAAGTATGCAACATGGGTACTCCTTGAATGAAGAACGAAATTCTGCATCCAACGAGTGTTTCCACTCTAAATTTGAGTAAACCCATAGTGAGATAAGTTGAAAATATGAGTTGAAAAAATAGTTTTTTATTTTTTCCCTCTAAAATTTGATGACGTAATCTAATCTTATTTTATTTTTTCCACTATTATTTTATAATTTTCTTAGGAGGCCCATTTTATACCTCAAAATTCCCCTAATGTTTGTTGCGTTCCTATTTAAGTTCGTTTCAAAGGTTTAGTGGTATCGTTAAGGAATTATCTCAAGATTATAAACCTCGGGATAAATCTCTCCGGGACTTCTAAATTGATGCCTTTAACGCTGACACCTCTTATGAATTAAGACGTGCTTAACTTCCCGATTATAAGGAATGTGAAACTTTAGCTGAAGAGCTTGAGAAGGATAAGAAGGCATCTAGAAAATTTGAGATTCCAGGCTTTGATAGATCTTCCACAAAGCTAAAAGAGCCTAAGGGTAAAGAAGTTAAGGAACCTGAGGATGATCCTGTGCAAACGTTACTTCAAAAGTTGGAAATCATGTAGCTTAAGCAAACAAAATTAATCTCTAACCATGCTAAAGAGATAGGTACTCTGCGATCTAGGTTGGTTCAAATGGATAGGTCACAAGCTGAAAGTTCCCAACCTAGAAATAATAACGAAAATAATAATGCTTGGCAGAGGAAAGGGAAATCAAATGAACATCGACCATAAAATCCCCTTGAATCTGCCAATCTTGTTGATGATGCTCCTCCATATTGTAGCGCTTGTAATGCCTTGCATGAAGAAGCTACTTGCCCCACTATCAAGAGAATTGTGGATAATGGGATCTTGGGGGAAGTAACCAGATTAATGTCATTGGTAGGGAATATCACCTATCAAATGAAAATTGGGAAGGGGTTAAGGAGTATAGTCATGATGTCATATTTTTCGCATCTTCCTATAGTATCAATAATTTTGACCATGACAATGATAAGTTGGTTAAATTATTCGGTGAAAGGCCTCTCTAGATCAAATATTAGAAATTGCGATAGACAAGGGGCTAGCTTATCAAACAAGGGATAAAGATCAAAGTGATAATCATGCTCCCCTTTGAGAATTTAGCCCCTCCTATGAAATGAATATTGATTTGGGTGGATGGTTGAACAATTCCAAAATCTGGGTTCCTGTCACCGAAGTTTTGAAAATCCCTTCCCAAAGGGCTAAGTTGTTAAATGCCATTGAGAATCCTCGTATTAATGTAACTCAAGACAAGGCTCATGAGACTGTCTACTAGGATTCTACTGTGTATGTGCAAAGTATGGATTCTTACATTAACGAACATCAACCTTTTTTCATTACCTTGATGGTTAAGTTTACAGGTCGTACAATTGCATGTTAGTTTCAGGTGCTTTAGATTGTGTTATGACCAAGAGGATCACATAACAACTAAATTTAAGGATTTCCAGGCCTTACTACAACATATGTGCCATGGATTCTAAGAAAATCAAAGTTCATGGGTTAATAAAGGATTTACAAGTCCATTTGTCTGTCTACCCTGACATTATGATCATGATGGACATAGTTGTAGTTGATGTTTCTGATGCTTGGGGTATGCTATTGTCTAGGAAACATGCCTCTGATCTAGGAGGAAGTATCCAAATGAATTGGTCATATGCTATGTTTCCTTCTCCTATAGATTCTGGGTTCATTAGACTAAATAGTGAGCTAGAAAGGACATTCCATGTGGAAGATCCTAAGAGACCCCATAATGAGATGATCATCGACAAACCTGACTTGGGGAATTACATTATTTTGTCTAATTCCATAATCCTCTCAGAAGTTAAGGTTGATGAAAAGATAAGTGATTTGAAGAATCAAGTATGGTATATGCATTTCGATGGTGCATCATCTAGGCACGGTAAAGGTGCTGGAATTGTTTTAAAGTCTCCCTTGGGGCATGTTTTCAAATTTGCCTATAAATTAGAATTTGGAGCAACTAACAACGTGGTTGAGTATGAATATTTGTTTTTGGGCCTTGAGTTGGCAAAGGGCTTAGGGGTTAAATTACTTCATATTAAGGGAGAATCTGATTTGGTTATCATGCAAGTTAAAAATAAATTTACTTGTAAGAATCAGAGATTGAGGAACTATCAATATGCAATCTTAGATATTTTGGAATACTTTGACGCTTTTGACCTCGAAGCTATCCCAAGATAGAAAAATAATTTGGACGATGAGCTTGCTGTAGCAGCATCTACCTTGCAATTGTCTGATGAATTAGTGAAGGATAAGATTAAAATGGAAATTATTTTCAGACCTTCTGTTCCAGATAACTTAGAGCATTGACTAGTTTTTGACAATGAAAAGCAAGTAATTCACTTTTTAAATAACTTGGATGAGTTTGAGAGTTTCCAGGTAAAATAAAGGGAGGATGGATTTGATGACTATGATGATATTATAAATCCAACTCCTAGGAATGTTGTTTCCTTAGAGTAACACTTTGATCGACATGATGCCACAAAGAACGGAGAAGAGAATAATATATATCCTAACACATTTATTGAAGTAAATATAGGTACCCCTAGTGACCATAAAATTGTTAAAATTGGTAAGGGTACTAGTAAGGAAAAAAGAAAAAAGATAATCAATTTACTTGATGAATATGGGGTGTCTTAGCATTTTCTTATGATGAGCTAAATGGTTATAGGGAAGATGCCATGGAGCATACTATCCTTTTAAAGGATGAGAATTCTATGCCCTTTCATCATAAACTTAGGCAGATAAACCCTAGGTTGGCCCCTTAGTCCAAAAGGAGCTTGCAAAAATGCTCGCAGTTGGAATCATTGCTCAAACTAGGCATTCATCATGGTGTTCCAATTTGGTGATTTTTAGAAAGAAGAATGGAACAATAAGACTTGAGTCAATTTCAGAAACCTTAATCTAACATGTAAGAAGGATAATTACCCTTTTCCAAACATGGAGATTATGTTGCAAAGGATAACGGGTTCTGGAATGATGTCCCTGCTAGATGGTTTCTCTTGGTATAATCAAGTTTGGTTTAAGAAGGAAGATCGACACAAGACTACTTTCACCACACCATGGGGTAAATTCTAATACATTCGAATGCCTTTCGGATTAACTAATGCTGGGTCTACCTTTCAATGGGCTATGTACTATGCTTTCAAGGGTTTGATCGGTAAAATTATTGAAATTTATCAGGATGATCTTATGGTTTTTTCTAAGAATTGTATCAATCATATAGGTCATCTTAGGCAAGTTTTTAATAGATGCAAAGAATTTGGAATCTCTTTGAATCCTGCTAAGTCTTTTTTTGGAGTAACAAAAGGGAAGTTGCTTGGTCACATCATTTCTTATGGAAAGATGATGTCAAAAAGGCTTTTCAAGAGATCAAAGGTGCTATTGCTAAAGCTCATTTCTTAGTTAGTCCCGATTATTCGAAGGACTTCATGATTTTCTCTTTTGCGTCTAAATATACCATTGTTGGTGTCCTGTTACAAAAAAAACAAAAATGATCACAAACAACTTATAGCTTTCATGAGTAGAGCGCTTTAGAATTCAAAATTAAATTATACTCCCATGGAAAAGCATGCCTATCCCTTAGTTAAATCTCTTAAGCATTTCAAGACTTATGTGGGTTATTCCAAGATCATTTCTTTTGTCCCACACTTTGTTGTTAAAGATATATTAACTCAAACTGATTGCTTAGGGACTCGTGCTAGGTGGGTTACTAAGATTCAAGAATATGATTGAGAGATTAGACCCACCAAGTTAGTCAAAGGTCAAGGTTTGGCTGAAATGATGAATGAGGGCAATGGAAAATCTCTTGGTTTGATTTGTCTTAACGATTCATTTTCACCTGAGCTACAAAGATTAGGAGAGCATGAATGGTACAAGGATAAATCTTACATGTCCTAACCATTTAGTTGCTCATAGGAGAATGGATCTTAGATTAAAAGCCACTAAGTATTGCCTTATGAAGGATGACCTTGGATGGAGAAATCCTGAGGGCATTATACTTAGATGTGTTGATGAGATAGAGTCTAAAAAGTTTATTTCCGAGTTTCATTCAGGATTTTGTGGTGGTCATTACACTGCTAGAACCATTGCCCACAAAATCATTAGAGTTGGTTACTATTGGCCTTCTATTTTTTCTGATGTTCATAAATTTGTTAGAAGTTGCCAAACTTTCCAAATGTTCATTGGGAAGCAGAAGCTAGCTGCCCTGCCCCTACAACCTGTTGTTGTTGAGGCACCTTTTTAACATTGGGGTCTAGATTTCATTGGGAAATTCCATGAAAATTCAAGCAATGGCTACTCATGGATCTTGATGGCTACCAACTATTTCACTAAATGGGTTGAAGCCATTCATGCTAATAATTCCACTGAAAATGTCATAATGGATTTTATTAAAAATCATATTATTACTAGATTTGGTGTCTCGGCTAAATCATCACCGATAATGCTAAGGCTTTTAGTTTTATGGAGTTTTCATCTTTTTGTTTTAAGTATGCCATTGCGTTATCCCATACATCTAACAACTATCCTCAGGGTAATGGCCTGGCTGAATCAAGTAACGAAAATCTTGTAATCATTATCAAGAAGATAATAGGATATAACAAGTGGTCGTGGGACAAAAAAATCAAGTACGCTTTGAGGGCATAGAGGATAAATAAAAGAAAGCTACTAGTAAAAGTCCCTTTGAACTTGTCTATGGCATGGACGTGACATTACCTGTCCATCTTAAATTACCAACTTACAAACTCCTTCAACATTTTTCTACTGATAAAGATGTTATCCAAAACAGGATTGATCAAATTGTGGAGTTGGATGAAACCCACAAGAAAACATATGATAGTATATGCAAAAATCAGTCTAACATCAAGAAAAGCTTTGAAAAATCTTCTCGGTCTAGATATTTGCAGGTTGGAGATATGGTTTTACTATGGGATCGCAAAAATGAAAATCCAAGAAAGCATAAGAAATTTGAGAGGCTTATTCATGTATTATTGAACTATTTGGTGGGCTTGTCACAAAAAGTTATTGTTATTATGCACATTATTTTATTCTAGGGGCTAAATTAGGTCTAATTAGCTAAATTGAATTCATTAGGAAGTGTATAAATAGAAGCGTGATTGAATCATTTGATCATCATCACTTGGATTGGATCATTATCCCTTGTGAGATTTTTGCTATTCTTTTTGGAGGATGGAATTGGATGGATGGATGAGTTTTGATGTTTGGATCTCTTCATTTTTGTCTTGGAGCTTCTATATTGGCATCTGATGATGATTGGATATACTTGTTCTCACATGTAAGTGCGCTTTAATGCCATTTTGTCATTCTTTTTATGTCACATGCATATTGTTGGGGATTTTCACTATACTAGGTTGAAATTCGTTGTTTGTCTTGTGTGGAATGGTGGAAATTTGTCTCTTTATAGCATTGCATCATGTCATGGGCCATGTTTGAATAAGTGAATGTTTTTAGAGATATTTTGTTGAAATTTTATCTTGATAAGTCATCACATATTGCATATAGAAGTATACAGACCTTGAAGCAATTGTTCCATGCACTATTTGCCATGCGAAATTGTTTTAAATCCCTCCTTGACTAAGTGAAAACATCACTAGCATTGGAATCTCCTTGACTCCATTTCTCCCAAAGGATTAGGCATTGGTCCTCCATAGGTGATCACCAAAAACATATTCTTTCATCACCTCTCCCTCTTTCTTCTAGGCCTAGCCTCCATAAGGGACCTAGGGCATGACATTTCTCACAAGTTACCCATAATAGAAATTCGATCTCCCAACCTCTACTACGCTCTGTGTCTCCTAAGAGCCCTCTAAATTTGAAGCCATTCCAACGATGGGATCTTGAGATATTTCAAGCCCTAGCTCCGAGATTGATTCTTGCCCTTTGTTTCCCTTGGCTAGTGACCTCATTGGGATTATTGCATCAAATTCAAAGAAAATATCTCCTTTAATCCCTTTCTCCCCCTCAATTAGGTCAAACACACCCTTGGTTGATCAATTCCATCCCCTTGACCTAATTTTGGATCCACTTGGTCCCGTGTGGTCCCACAACCTTTTTAAGATAATTCCACATAGACCACTTGATATCCAAGTTTACACAAGGATTTTAGGGTCTAGGAATCTCATTGAAAAGTCATATACTCAAACCTTAGCAGTTGGAGTTCTCCTACGCCCTCCTAGAGGGCCTTTCATCTTGCTTTATAAGCAATCAAGCCATATATCTGAGATTCTCTTGTGAATAGGCTTCTAGGATGACATTTCATTCTATCATTGATCCATTCATCCCCGTGATCCTTATTATACCAGGACTCCTCCCATCAGTGAAATTTCGTAAAGAGCAAGGAGCCTTAGTTGAGGTGATGTTGAGCTATCGCTCCATTGTTTCCCTTGACCTAGTAGATGCCCTATAGGACCCCTTCTAGTTTGAGCATTAATAGGGCCTATGACCTGCCATCCTCTCCATAGATCAGGTTACTTATGGGGGATTTGAACCTTGGATCTCTTAGTTTACTCAATACTAAATATGACGATTGTTACGTGGAATTTTGCATCTACGGATAAATACAATTTACCTAGGTGGGTAGTTACACCTAGAACAACATATTTAAAGTGTTTATCTGTTTTCTATAGAAGATACATAAGACAAGGGACCTACTTGTTATCTTTCTCTTTCCCTTTGTCTGCTTTGTTTGGCTCCTGTCACTCCTTCTTGAACTTAATCTGCTTGACAAGTACCTACAATCATAAACAGAGGACAGAAAGCAATCAAATCAAGAGATCTATTTACTATAAGCAAATGGAATCGAAAGCATTTACACATATAATCATCATACATAAAGACAAGAATATGGGAGGTGTAAACGACTTTATTAAGTAGAAGGAAGAATTACAACCATGAAGTTCGATCCGTTGTTACTCTTCCAGCTTGGGTTCCAACCAACATCACATCAAAAGCACAACACTCTAGCAACATAACAATACTTGCTTACAATCTCAATCCTCACACCAACAATATCTCCTTACAAATTCTCAAATTCTAGCCCCTGATCACATAGATGAGTTCTCAATTTATAGGAAAAAGAAGGAGGTTTGGTCATAAATGAGGGTATTGAATGGCCTTCCAAACTTAGAGTTAGTTTCCATGGAGGAAGGGGTGAGAGGATATGAGGTTACTTAACTCATTCGCTATCCAATTTCGAGTTCATTGAAGATGAAAGTGTGGGAATCTTCTAGAAGGCTCCAGGAGATAAGAATATTCCTAGAACCCTATGAGGTTTTCTCTCAAACTCGCACAACGCAGGTCAAAGTGGGCCTAAGTGCTCTAAAATGCACCCTGACATGGGCCTACCTGCACTGAAACACACTTACCCCTGACCAAGGTTGCGCTGGTCCTTCAAGGAGGCATTTCTGGAGGGATTCAGGCCAAGAAACTCTCAAGGAAGGAGGCATCCAAAGTGATGACATGTTTAGGGCATTTACCAACTGAATTAGGGTTTGATGAGCCCTAATAGTACTGATCTGAATGATGGGAGTGATGTGCCCAAATAGACCTGTAACAATTGCCCCCTAAAGCATGAAGTTGAAAATGTTAATGTCAAGTGATATGCTTTACGATGTGATGAGGAGGTTCTGAAGGAGATGGTGATCTGCATCAATTACAATACATAATACCATGGTTTTTGAATTTTTTCATGAATCGCTGAGGGAAGGCATATCCATACTCAGCATATAAACTTTCATTACAAGTACATAGATAGTCGTCTACAGATATAGACCCATGATGGGATGACCATCAATGTAAAGCCATTGTACAAATGATTTAGTACTATCCTGAAATCGCAGCCCGGATGGATGAAACTAGATCTGGGGTCTTCTATCTCGTTCAATTGTTCGCTCAAGTACGAGTCTAACCATGTGAATATGTGATCTAAAGTCGAACATGGGAAGACATCGTCTGATTACTAGTGAATGATGTAAGTCGTGAATAGACACGAGATAAATCACCAATAATGATAATGATCCTCAAGGTACTGCATTACATTCTGCATGGTGTGAATAGATGTTTTGATGTCGAACACCATACAAATTCTTTCAGTCGAAGGCCAGTGATGTCAACCTATCGCCGGAAACGAGAAACTTGCCATTGATATATGCAAGCCCCAAGGTACTGAAAGGGTGTTTCTAAGTCAGCTTCTTGGATAATGTGCTAATGTCAACAAGAAGCGACTCGCCATAGGAGGGCCTTGATGTATCTCACATCAACAACATGAAATGAGTGTAATGATTTTTGGAGATGGAATGTGACTAACACAATGTTCAGGAATGGCGGTCATGAAAATGAAGGTTTATGAGTATTGCAAAGGATGAATTTTAACTGAATGGCTTCTCTTGAACATGTTGGCGACATTGAATGGATTGGCAACATTAACCCAAAACCAAAGTAATGGATGGTATGATAGACCAAGGTATGATGACCATCAAGAAGATTACCCAACCCAAATAGTCATAGTGATGAAGTGAAAGTGTCATGTTCAAGAGCGACCTGCTTCCATAAAGTGATTTACCCCTTTTCCCATTTTCCCCAGTCATTGCTGATTAATACCTCTTTATTTTTATCAAGCTTGAGGAGGATAACATATGCTTGTTATATAATTCCACCCTTTGGGTGAATCCATCACTATGTGATGTTTTAACGAGTCTAGCGAAGGTGAAACTCGGTCTTGTCATGATGGACAAGTTTGTTGCTATTTGATGTTTTAACGAGTTTAACGACAATGATAACTCCACCCTTTTCATGTTTAGAGAGTTTGAAAAGGGACAAAAAGAAAACTCCACAAGCTCTTTTTCGTAGATTTGTCTCCCAAGTTCGAAAAAGCGTAAAACAATACAAGAGAGAACCTATTGACCATGTTCGATCAACGTATTCCTTTTTTGTAAATAATCTATCTCAGTTCGGAAAAGGGTTAAATTTACACTGAGTAGATGTCGTTTCCAATCCGTTAACGAGCTGAAAATGACAAGCGCTCGACAATATTTTCATATTTCTAGAGTTTGAAAAAAGCTTAAAGAGGACTCCAAGGGGGTTCCTTTTTCGATGTTTAACAGAGCTCGAAAAGAGATAAAAGTATGCTCTGTGGTCAAAGTACAATTCATGATCGTGCACGTCAAATTCTGTAAGTCAGCTGTAAATTTGTTCAAAGCAACACTAAATGGATTAAACATACCTGTTTCATTGGTAAAAATAGGTAAATACTAAAGTTTACTCATTTAATGATCATGAAATAAACATAAAACAAGAATTTACCATGTTATTTTCACCATTTGATATTTACCGTGCAGTTTGTGCTCTGACCCTGTTTTTTACTTCAATCTTCAGTGGCTGATTGCGAGAGATTGTGTGGATAATTTCTTGTGCCGTCCGGACCAGGTAGGAGATCTACCCCTCCTCGTTCTTTTAATGTCATTCTTTTACAGTTTCATGCAAGTTTTTAGGGTTTTTAGGGCCCCTGGGGTTATAATATTTCACCCTGGGATTAGCTCAACCTTCCATGTCGAAAACTGCGCTACAGAGCACCAAGACAAAAGGCTAGCTGCTCTGAAGTGCATTGTCTCCTTGCCTGGGCTGCCTTGGGCGAGTTTCCCAAACTTGTTTCACCTGTTTGGCCCAAAATTTCTCTAGTTTTTTACATGAAATGGATCCTAACTAAGCTTATGGTTTGATTTCAGGTTTTCATCAGATCAGAATGTCTATTACTTAGTGAGAAAGAGAGAATGAAGAACAAGACATGGTTGCCCTAAATGATCTGATTACTGTTGAGGCACTCAGAAACTGTGGGCTGCTCAAATACTCTAGGTTGTCCGGGATGAGGCAACAATCAGAACTATTGCAGTTCCTAGTTCATGCATGGGATCCAACGGATCATGCTTTTCACATAAGGGACAAAATGGTCCCTATTATGATTGATGATGTTTACTTTCTTACAGGGTTGTCAAGATGTGGTGCCCCCATTTCTCTTTCAGATTCTTCCCATGGGGGTGAATCAGTGAGGGATTCTGTTCGAAAATTCTGTCGGCCAGGTGCACACCGTAGCAAAGACGGAAAGATAATCATGAAAGATATTCATGATTTGCCTTTGAAAACAATCTTATTCACTATCGCAAAGTTGGCAGGCAATGTGACACTTCATCTAACGAACATATCATATATGCAATATGCACTTGAGTGTCTTGAGCCAACTTTATTCAACTGGTGTGAGGCCGTACTTTCTTCATTGAAAGAGCAACTGACAAAGGTAAAGAGCGATAAAATGAAGAATTTTAGCTATGGATCGATCTTAATCACTTTTACCTTAGAGAGAATTCCATTGATGCAACCTCATAATGTAACACTGAGTGTAGCTGGTCCTAGAGATCGACAGATGTAGAAGTGGGTCGAACTGATAGCTAGACATGCTAGTTAGTGATCAATTACATTTTCTACTGCATTCTTCAGTTGGCTCGATCAACAACACATTGTCATCGAGGAGCATCCATACGCAGGGATGGATTTTCATGGAGATCCAGAGTTGATTTTACCAGTGGGCGCTCAATGGGGTGCTATAGGTAAATTGTTTTTGACCAAATGTTTTTGTTTTTTAAGTTTATACATGTTTTTGATGTTTCCAAGACTAAACTAAAATCATTCTCATGCATACAAATGTTGGTACCGTTTGACCTATGGGACACCAATAGGATGTAGGTGGACTAGTGCGGAGAACTGTCGGGAGGGCAGTTCTCCAGGATTTAGATTTGACTGAGACACTAGCAGAGTTGCAGGATGATATAGATGGGTTAACCCTCAGTATTCCGGATATTCGGATCGAGGAGCTACCTATGAGGCTGCAGTGCCATACTATTGGTGTTCGTGGCTGTTGAATGTGGCTTTTGCGCATGATAGCTTAAGCTGTGACCTGTTATCATGAGCGTCACTAGGTCTACTTAGGATGATTTTTGTATGCATTTTGGGTTTTTAGGTCATATGACCAAACATATATTGGACACAAATTTTGTAAAACCTTTTTAAAACATATATCTATTTTTACTATTCAGCGAATGATGTGAATTGAAAATTTATTTTCACATGTGTCGCAAATGTCTGTTTAACACATAGTTCGCTAATGAATCAGTTAATGTGTTAAAGTTTGTGGAAATATGTTGATATTGAATGTACTCAAAATGTCTTTCCAAAATACGAACTCTAAGGAACATATGAAGAATTGTTGGGTTTCGAACGATATAAACATTTATTAGTTGCAGTACGACGAGTTGTTAGTCCAGCCTAATGATGACTCAGTGAATGCCAAGTGAAATGACATCAGAGAGAAGTTCGATCAATGCGCTAAACTCAGCGATATTGTTTGTAGAACAACCGATACAAATCCCTTGAAAACTCACTAACTCGCCACTTGGAGCGAAAATGGCCCATGCTGCAGAAGATAGGTTCTGCGTACTACGACTAACACCATCGGCGTAACCAACAAATGGTTCCAAAGATTCCAACATCTGTAACAAATACAAAGCAGATTAATTAACCACATAAAAATTCTAAAAGACACACCGACACACACACATGCAATTAAAGCATATATACAATGATTTTACTACACTTAATTAAGCATAGTAACATTTGAGGTACAACCCGTTTCGGGGCTGCGACAATGGAATTCCATCATATTCCACCAACTCGTAAGCACCTTTTGCCAAAACATGCTTGACAATATAAGGGCCCATCCATAGTGGTTCAAATTTTCCTGCTCCTAGTTTATCAACTTCCTGATCATAAAGCAAGACCAGGTCTCCTTCTGAGAAAATGCGAGGCTTGACATTTCTGTCGTATTGCGCCTCAATTCGTTTATGTGCTTCGTTAGCCAATGTGGCTTCACGACGGGTTTCATCTAGATGGATGAGTTCTAAGAAACACACTTCTTCATCAGAAGTGTCAAGTAACAAGTCAATCACGAGTTTAAGAGATGAAATTTCACATTGTATAGACAAGATTACCTCTAGACCATACACCAATTGAAAGCGTGTGAATCCAGTTGCATTCCTTACCGAAGTTCGATATGCCCACAAAGCAGAGTACATGATTAAATACCAGTTTCGTTTATTAACCCCTATCATTCTTTGAAGCATTCACTTCAGGACTTTGTTGATGGCCTCAACTTGTCCATTAGCTTGCGGATAATAAGGAGTAGAACTATCATTTGAAAGTCCTAACTTGGCAGTTAATTCAGTCATCATGTAATTGCGGAAATGCAATCCATGGTCTGTAACTATAGCTTGTGGTACACCAAACCGGGCAACCACGTGGTTGAAAAAAAAGTGTAGCTGTCTCGCCACTATTGTTTACTGTAGGCATTGCCTCAACCCATTTTGTGAAATAGTCAATGACGACTATAATGTACCCATGCCCCCTAACCGAGGTAGGGTTACATGTCATGAAATCAATGCCCCATTTGGCGAATGGTCCGACAACGACGACATGATGCAATGGTGTAGGTGGTAATCTAGCTTTATGATCATAAATATGGCATGCATGACAACTTTTGACAGAAAAAACGTAATCTTTGAATATCGTAGGCTAGAAATAACCAACATGGAGAATTCTCTGTGCGGCAGCATAATCGGATAAGTGTCCACCACAAGCACCTAAATGGCAATCATTCAAAACATTATCGCCTTCCTCATGTGTGAGGTACTTTCGTAAAATTGTATCGATACCACGATGGTAAAGAGTGTCGCCAACAATCAGATAATCTTTGGCTTGGTGTCGGATACGTCGCTGTTGCGAGCGAGAGGTATCAGGCTAGAAAGTTTGGGTCTGGAGATAAATCAATATATCTCCATACCATGGGTCAGATGACGAAATTAGGAACAGAGACTCATCCAGAATTGATTGTTCTAATGTTGAATCAATGGTATTCGAGGGAAGGTCGCAAAGAAGCTCGACGAAAACTAGATATTTCTTTGATTTGGATTTGATGAATTCCAAATCAAATTCTTGCAAAATGTCAATCCATTTTGAGTATTCCCCCCCTAGCGATTGACGTGACAAAATATATGTCATAGGGTTGAAATCCAAAATGATAGTGGTCTTTTGGAGCAGGATATAGTGGCGAAATCTATGTACAAATTGAACAACAACCAGAGCTAACTTTTTGACGTAAGAGTACTTAACTTCTGTATCATTGAGATTGAGGCTCAAATAATATATTGGATGTTCAATCCCATATTCTTCTTGACTAAAACTATTTCAATTGTTGTATCTGCAGTGGCGAGATACAAGAAGTAGTTGTTTTGATAACTCGGGGAATACATTAACGAGGCTCTAATCAAGGTATCTTTAAAAGTATCAAAGGAAGCTTGCGCAACCTGATTCCGATGGAAGGGTATCCCCTTTTCAGTAGACGAGTAAATCTTTTAGCCATTTCAGCATAATTGGGAATGAACCTCTTAAGAAAGTTAGCCTTCCCTTGGAGTCTCTATCGCTGTAGTAGATTCGAAGGTGGAGGAAAGTCAAGAATTGCCTAAACCTTAAGTGGGTCGAGTCGAATTCTCTCCTTAGACACTATGAAACCAAGCAAATGACCAGAACCAACACAAAACACACATTTGAGTGGATTGAGTCGTATTTTGTAATGTCGACACCGTAAAAATATAGCTCTCAAATGTTGCGGGTGATTAGTCAACTTTCATGAATGCGTAGGTAAATCATCAAGATATGGTTGAACAATATGTTTGATGTCATGGAATGCATAGTTCATTTCCCTCTGAAAAGTTGCCCTTGCGCTTTTCAAACCAAAAGGGAGTTTCCTATAAGCGAATGTGCCCCATGGACAAATAAAAGCAGTTTCAGATTGGTCTTCTGGGAAGATATTGATCTGATTATAGCCGAAAAACCATCGATAAATGAGAATATTTCACATACGGCACATTCATCAATAATCTAGTCGATAAAGGGAGTGGGATAATTGTCTTTTGGACAAGCCTGATTAACATCCATATAAGCGACACACACTCGTATTTCCCCTTGTTTCTTCATGACAAGAACAATATTGGAAACCCAATCAGTAAAAGGAACCGGGTATATGAAACTAGCATGCAAAAGTTTTTCAACTTTTGTTTTAATGGAAACAACCTTCTTTCGATGAATAGGACGGAGGTGCTGTCACACTAGTTTGACATCATGATACATTTTGATTTCATGTTCAAGTATACTATAGTCAATTCCTGGCATCTCCTCATATGACCATGCAAATATATCTCAGAATTCACGAAAGAGAGCACGATAAATATCAAGTTCTAATGGAGAACAAGATTTGCCAACATGAATGTTTTCTACAACTTTAGGTTTGGTCGAAATATTGCTATAAATTGTTTCTTCGATATTTGACAGGTTTCGCTCGGAATCCACTGTATTTATGAAAACATATTTCAAAAGGACATCAACAACTGAAGGGTGATTAAGTTCATTTGAAAAATATTATATGTGATTTGGAAGACGGGAACGATGATGATAATCTTCCCATGGTTCTTCTTCCATCATCTTTGATTGGATGATTCCTTCATCAGTAGAAAATATACGTGAAAAAGGATTGGAGGAAGTACCATATTCTAATGAACGATATACCCATACAATTGGTGAAGATGGATCTGGGTTCGCCGCGCAAGCCAAAAAGATTGATTGCTATGCAAGCTCAATAGGGATTAGCGACATGATTTGATTATTACTATCAACATCAGAACTATTGGTAATCTTCCTTAATTCAGATGAAGTGGAAGATACCATGTTGCAAGTCTCAACTTTTTCCACTTTTGCCATGTTTGATGGTGGCGGTACTGAAAAAGTACCCATCAGGGAAGAATCCTTGAAGAGACCTACACCATTTTTTTGAAGAGATAACGAGGGTCCGTGTACTAACGGAATGCTTCCAGTAGCCTGTGAACTAGAGGCGAAGAAGGTGAGTTGGTCGATAAATATGATTTCGCCCTTATGAGGGAATGCAATCGTACGAAAGTATGTTGAAACCAAAACAACCATAGCATAAACCCACGGTCTTCCTAGCAAAATTTTGTAGTCAAGGGGCTCGTCAACAACCTCAACTTCAATAGTTACTATTTTTCCCCCTAGTTTGATTTGCAAATTACTCAATATTCCACAAGGCGTATATATGAGACCACCAAAAGATTTTAATGTTGTTGGTGAACGTGACAAAGGCAGTGAGCCAAGTGTTTTCCAACAATTCATAGACATAATACAAGTAGATTCCCCCTCGTCAATAATGGTTCAGTGAATAAGTTTATTCAAGGCATTTACTTGAATCAGGAATGCTAATTGCGCTCGTAACTATGACGTATAACCTGCATGGTTGAAAACCACAAGATTGGAATCAATTGGATCGATTCCACCAATTCTTGACAAGAAAGGCTGCTTTTGGGAGGGACAATTTTGAAGCACCTCGACCATCGACATAACAGAAGGTGATTGAGCCAAATCTTCTACTATGTTATAGTTCTGTGCAGCTTGAGCTTGAGGGTTAAATGTTGATTTATGTACAACTCCCTTAGGTGGTTTTATTGTTAACTCTGGTGCAATAGGCGATGGAATAGGATCAGATAAAGTTGAAGTTGAACGATTAGGTTGATCAACCTAGTTATTCAACGACAACTGTTGATTTCCATAATCTTTACTTAGTGTTGACACCAAAACTTCAATTTTAGGCTTAGAGGCGGATAGCATAAGCAATTGACAAGTGGAAGTATGGTCTGTAGCAACCATATTTGTCTCCAGTTTTAGAAAAGGACCAATCAACACCGCAGATGTATTAGAAGTATTAAGAATATTTGAGACTTCAGATCAGTGAGGAAAATCTCGCGGAAAGTGCTCATCGTTACAGATCAAACATGGGTAACGAGGTTTCTTAGCCGAAGAAGAGGAATCCGATGATTTCTCTTGAGGGGAATTATTTTGTTTCTTCTTGTTTTTCCCCTTCTTGCTTCCTAGCTACTTTTCATTCTTGCCTTTGTTAGATGACACAATTGATTTCGGAAGTAAGAGTGTTATCAAATGCATTTGAAGTTTGATTAGAAATGGCAAGTGTTTGACCAGATGGTCTACCTGCCGTTTGTGTGCTCAAAGAACCAATCACACGTCGCCATCATGAGTCCTTACTCGATGGTGGTGGAGGAACAATGAAAGCTGGCTGGGGTGCATTCTAAATCTTGTCATAGAGCATGCTAGACTGTGTATAAATTATGTCTAAATATTGGGCACGAGCAATTACTTGCTCTTCAGATACAACTCCACCTTTCGCCACATCCTCGGTGATAGATGGAAACAAGGATTTTATAAACCACTCATCTAAAAGCTGATCAGGAACATAAGTTTTAACCATTCGACGATGACAACGCCACTCATGAATGTGATAAGAGATATGGGTATCAATAGTCTTTTTAAAGTTGGTTAATAGTTCCGTTCTAGTTTTATATTGTATGGGTAATTGGAAGTGGGTTAAAAACGTGGTAGCTAAGGTTGTAAAGTTATCAAAAGAAGCTTGTGGTAACTCAATGTATCACTTCGCAGCTGGACCAGTAAGATTTCTCTGGAAAAGATGTAGTCTAACTGAATCACCATTCAAGGAGTTTGATGAACACCATAAATGAAAAGTCATGACATGGTTGAACGGGTCTTCTCCAGGTTTCCATTGAATTTCAGAATATCGGAAGGTAATTTATGAGGAATCACCGGCCACCAAGGTGCATAGAGAATTGGGTCATTGGTGAGATGATTTAGATCTGGTAATTCAAGTGTTGCAACAAAAGGCAATTGTCTATTGAGGTTAAGTTGAACATATCCAAGGTAAAATGGGATTGCCTGGGCAATAGGCCTTTGCATACCAACATAAGGCATCTGCTGCTGGTAACCTTGATAAGGGTAAGTTTGTTGAGCAAATCCAGTGTAAGGTTGTTGTTGAGCACCAGGATACATTTGCTGTTGTCCAAACCCAGCATAGGTTTGTTGATTAGGACCTGGGTAAACTTGTTGCTGACCAAACCCAACATGGGCTTGCTGACTAGGACCTGGGTAAACTTGTTGCTTACCAAACCCAACATAGGCTTGTTGACCAAGTCCAGGATGAGGTTGGTATTACTGGAATTGTTGCTGTTTTATTGGGGCTGCCAAGGCTGTTGAAGCAATTGTTGTTGTTGTTGATAAAACGATTGTTGCCCACCAATGTAAGCTTGACCATGTTGTGAATACACTAAACCAATGTAAGTCAGAGTCATTCTAGTAAAAGGTAAACTGGCCTGAGGTTGTTGGACTCCAGGCACAAGTGGTTGTTATAAAAGTGCCTGAGAAGGCTGAATTTGTAAACCTGAAACTTGGGGGTCTGAGGTTGAAGGACCAACTTGCACAAGTTGAGATACAACAATATGAGCTTGTGACTGTGGTAAAGCTGTAACAACAGGCGTTGTAGGTATGGATGAGATAGATTGCATAGGTTGTGATGGATACACAAGCCTAGGTTGAACGAGCATTGTTGGCTGCCACTGACCAGAAGTCATTCTAGGCTGACCTAAAGACGATGACATACCAACATATGGTTGCCCCCCAAAAAATGGAGGATAAAGAGATTGTGCATATTGTTCTCCGTATGGGGGTAGTCCAGTGTAAAGCGGATACATAGGATGGTAACCAGATGAACCAGCTTGGTATTGACTTGATGGGTCTAGTTTTTTGGTATCTGTTAATGAAGAACTAGATAAAATTCCAGTAGAGGACATTGATGAAGACCAACGGCTAGAATCAACACCTGAGTGGGTTCCAGATAAAGATTGGTAACCCGATGGGACAGATAGAACACCATACAAGTGTGACTCAGGTGTTGTAGTAAACATCGAATAGGTTGCGACAAAATATTATGCCATAGCTGTAGTAGATGGTACGGTTTGGGATGTTGACTTTTCCATAGTCAAATGTCTAAATAAATTTCCTAACGAGTCAACGAGTGTTTGAAAGTAATCAAGATCAAAAGGAGCTATAAAATGAAGAGTATGAGGATACAGATAAAGTCCAATTCTAAAATGGAATGGAGTTCTAGGTGTTTCTACCTCAGGTTCCTCTTCTATCAAAATCAAACCAGGGGGAAGAATTTCATCGTTAGGTCCATAATAGATTTCCGATATTTGTTCCTGAGGTAAAGAGGAAGTCTCAATAGTTATAGATGTCTGAGGATATACCGGTCAATCTTCTTCTGGTATGGTAATAACTTCTGATTGTTCAACCTCAAGGTCCAAGTGTTCTAGTAAAAGAATAGGTTCAGGTTGAGCTTCTTGAACAACTTCTAGTTCATAAGTAACTTCTGATTGAACGGTGATAGGTTCAGGATCAACATCTGGTTGAATAGATTCAGGTTCAGAAGTAATTTCTTGTTGAACAACTTTGGGTTGAGAATCAACTTTTTGTTGAACAACTTGGGTTACTATTTCACTAGATTCAGTTCTACTTTCGTCAGGTAATTGTGGAGATTCCACTTCAGTAACAAATTTACCGGTAACTGTAGGAGTGACTGGGGTCACAATATTTACTGGTATAGGTGTTTCTGGTAATTCAGATAAGGAACTAGAAGTTTGTGAAGTACTGGATTCAGTCCAACGAGACCGCTTTGACCGGATAGGTGTAGCTTTGGGTGGTAAAGGCAGTTTACTTGCTGTCCTCTGCGAAAGACAAGGTAAGGGTTAATGTTCCTCCACGATTGTTGATTGATTTTATTACAAAAAAGAAATAAACAAAAAGGGGTAAACTAGGTAAAAGGTTTACCGAGCAATTGTGAACTACAGAATACCTCCCGGCGACTCCAAAAGTACGGGCAGACAATCTCCCCGAATGCTGTGTTTGGTGTATCACAGTGTACAAGGTGGCTGACTCGGTTACCTAATGTTAAATTTGGACAACTAGGTCCAAACTCCATGTTCTGATGCTCAGATTAAGAGGCTAATATTTTTGTTGGATTCCTCTTTCTGAGAGGTGTAAAATCCATATAAAAATAATCTTAATCCGATGAGCAGAACTTATATTTTGAATTTATTATTCTTAATAAATTATATGTGCAAGGTCAGCCAGTTTTGTAATGTAGGCTCACATGCCCAACAGATGTGTCACACACCCTCATTGATGGATATAAATACAAGAAAAGTTGGAGAGAATTTCATCACAACACAACTCACATCTTCCTCTCTCATCTTAGAGAGTACGAGCTACCTGGAGGACGAATTTCAGCCACACGTGGGAAGGACGAAGAGGACAGACCGTACGGATTTTTCTGCTGCTAGGGTTTTGCAGAAAGTTTGACCAGCGTTGACTTTGGTCAACGCTTGGTCCAATCAAGCTGAAAATTGGTGGAAAGTTCGATTT